>JAZGTI010008220.1:0-20453 GCA_036877585.1 Botia kubotai | reverse complement strand
ACACACACACACATTTTAATGGTGCATTTGTCTCTTTTGTGAGTGTGTCTCTGATCTTGGCATCTTCCTTAGAATATCCTCTGAATACCCCACTGAAGTTTATTCTTTTGATAAAAGCCAGTATAATCAAACTTAACTAAAAACTGTTACGAGGGAGGCTCCAGCTCCCTCTCCACCGTGGCTGCAGAGATCTTCATCCCCGGAATATTAAACACCCCAGTCTGGACTACATTTCCCATCAGCCATTGCACTTACCTGATCACCCCTGAACTCACACCTGATGCTCATTACTCACAGTATTTAACCCGGACATTAACTCTCATTCCTCGCGAAGTCTTGTTTGCCACTGGTAACATTTCTGAGCGTTTATTCCCTGGATTATCATTATTGGATTTCTGTGTTTTGACCTGGACTGTTTTGGATTCTGATTCTTGCCGCCTGCCCTTTGGATTATTGTTGTTTGATTATCATTGTCTGCCGTCTGCCCTGATCATTTGCCTGTCTTTGCCTGTTTGCTGCCAGCCCCGACCTCTGCCTGTTTTTGATTACGATTTGCCTTGCCCTTGTGTTTGTGATCGCTGTTAATAAAAGTGTTGCAAATGGATCCTAACCTGTCTGACTCTTCGTTACAGAAGACTTCGCCTCAACCGGATCCAGCAGCACTTGTTCAGATGTCTAGCGATATCTCTATGCAGGCCACGCAACTCGCTCAGCACCATCAACAACTCGCTCGATTAACCACGTTAACCGAGGAGCTTGTTAGGGCTTCCCAGGGAGCCCATGTGCGCACATCCGAGTCTGCTGCTCAGCCCACCGCTTCGCCTCCAACTGTAGTAACAACTATCGCTCAATCTTCTAGTCCCAGGTTAGCTTTTCCTGATAAATATAATGGAGACCCGGCCAAATGCCAAGGCTTTTTGCTCCAATGTGATTTATTTGTTACGCAACAACCAGCTTTGTATCCAACAGAAGCCAGTAAAATTGCTTTTGTTTGCGCACTATTAAATGGAAGAGATTAGATTGGGCAACCGCAATCTGGGGCAGCGCTGGACCGCATTTTTCCACTTTTTCCGCTTTTAGTGCCAATTTTTGAGAGGTTTTTGACCACCCTTCAGGAGGGAGTCCTGCCGATGAACTGCTTTGTATCAGTCAGGGAAATGATCCCGCCGCAGAATATGCGTTACGCTTTCATACATTGGCAGCTCAAACAAATTGGGTGGATGATACATTGAGGCACATTTATCACAGGGGTTTAAATCACGAGCTCCAGTCTGAACTCGCATGCAGAGATGAGGGACGAAGTTTAAATCAATTCATTGATTTATCAATTCGACTGGACAATCTCATACGCTCATCCAGGCCAAAGTCACAAGCTCATCACTCACCTGTTTTGTCACAATCCACCGGCGAGCCCATGCAATTGGGTGTCACACACATTTCTTCTGAGAAACGAGCACGTAGAATTCAAAACTCCCTATGTCTATACTGCAGACAGGCAGGGCATATCAAGATCAACTGACCGGTGAGACCTAAAACGGAGCGCCGATTGGTGAGTTCTTCAATTATTCAGAGCTCAATTAATAACAGTTTTTCTCTGCCAGTAACCATTCACACTGCCGATAAAACTTTTGAGACCCGGGCGCTTATTGATTCTGGAGCGGCAGGGAACTGTATCTCACTCGACTTTGTTAATAATCATCTAATCCCGCTATCTCTCTCCCCATGTTCCTTCTCAGTGGAGGCGCTAGATGGACATCTAATCAGAGGAGATGGGGCTACAAAGGTGACAGAACCGGTAACATTAAGTATTGGAGCTATGCATCGGGAAATTATTCAATTTTATGTTATCTCATCTGCCCATCATTCAATTATTCTAGGTTTTCCCTGGTTACAAAAGCATGAACCAACCATTTCTTGGAGCACCTGTGAGCTTTTAAGGTGGGGGCCTGCGTGTTTTAGGGAATGTTTACAGGAAGTTAACATTGTTAAGCACGAGGCTTCTGAACCTAATTTACACCCTGACCCAATGATTCCTGAACCCTATAGAGACTTAGGGGAAGTTTTTAGTAAGGGGAGGGCGACAGAGTTACCTCCACATCGCAACATTGACTGTGCTATTGATTTGATTACTGGGGCGTCTCCTCCAAAGGGTAGGATTTTCCCTTTATCTCAACCTGAATCTTTGGCTATGAAACAATACATAGAGGAGGAGCTCAAAAAAGGTTCCTTAGACCCTCAAATTCCCCAGTCTCAGCAGGGTTTTTCTTCGTCAAAAAGAATGATGGGGGTTTAAGGCCATGTATCGATTATCGGGGTCTAAATGAGGTGACTATCAAGTTCAAATATCCACTCCCTTTAGTTCCATCTGCCTTAGAACAATTGAGGCAGGCTAAGTACTTCACTAAACTTGATTTAAGAAATGCCTACAACTTAATTCGTATTCGTGAAGGTGATGAGTGGAAGACCGCATTTTCTACCACCTCAGGTCACTATGAGTACTTAGTAATGCCTTTTGGTTTGGCCAATAGCCCTTCAGTTTTCCAAGCTTTTATGAATGATATCTTCAGAGATATGTTGGACAGATGGGTAGTGGTCTACATTGATGACATTCTAATCTACTCCCAGACATTAGAGGAACATATTCGTCAGGTTAGAATGGTACTTCAGCAGCTTCTTCAGAATAACCTTTTTGTGAAATTAGAGAAATGTGAGTTTCACTGCACTAGCACCTCCTTTTTAGGTTACATCATTGGTGAGGGGGGGGGGTAGCTATGGATGACCGTAAGGTAAATTCTGTTGTAAATTGGCCTCGTCCCAAGACTGTCAAGGAGCTTCAGAGGTTTCTGGGATTTGCTCATTTTTATAGGCGGTTTATTAGAGGGTTTAGTACAGTAGCTGCACCATTAACTTCTATGACTAAGCAGGGAAGGGGAAAATTAACCTGGTCCTCACAGGCCGAATTAGCCTTTCAGCATTTAAAGGAACTTTTCACTACGGCACCTATTCTGAGACACCCAGATCCAGAGCTTCAATTCTTCTCTGCCTCAAATACCGGTGTAGGGGCCATTTTGTCACAACGCCAGGGTGAACCACCTAAATTACACCCCTGTGCTTACTTTTCAAGGAAGTTAACACCAACTGAACAGAACTACGATGTTGGTAATCGAGAACTTCTAGCTATCAAACTAGCTCTAGAGGAATGGCGGCATTGGTTAGAGGGAGCCAAACATCCATTCGTTGTACTAACCGATCACAAGAATCTGGAGTATTTACGAAACGCCAAAAGACTCAACCCTCGTCAGGCTCGCTGGGCCCTCTTCTTCACTCGCTTCCAATTCACTGTAACTTATCGACCAGGCTCCAAGAACGGTAAAGCCAAACTCCCTGTCTAGACAGGATGAGGTATCTCACGATCCACACTCTGAAGAGACCATTCTACCCACAAGCTTATTAGTAGCACCCGTACGATGGGACATCACCACAGAAATCAATAACTTTAATGCTCAGAATTCACCGCCAGAGGACTGTCCACCAGGGCGGACCTTTGTTCCAGAAACCTTTCGCTCCAGATTACTCTCCCTGGTATATTGTCTCCCCAGTTCTGGTCACCCAGGTATTAATGCAACCATTGAACTCCTCAGGAACAGTTACTGGTGGCCAACCCTATCTGCTGATACCGTTCAGTTCATCCAACAGTGTGCAATTTGCCAACGTTCTAAGAGTTCTAAACAATGCCCTGCGGGACTTTTGCAGCCTCTACCTATCCCTCAACGTCCATGGTCTCATATCGCAGTAGATTTTATTACTGACTTACCTCCGTCACAGGGTAAGACGACCATCCTCACCATTATAGACCGTTTTTCAAAATCATGTAGACTAGTATCCTTGCCAAAACTACCCTCATCTCTAGAGACTGCTGAAATCCTGTGCAATGAGGTATTTCGATTTTTTGGATTACCCGAGGACATTGTTTCTGATCGTGGACCTCAGTTCACTTCCAGAGTCTGGGCAGCATTCTTCAAATCACTTGAAGTGAACGTGAGCCTCTCCTCAGGCTACCATCCGCAATCTAATGGGCAAACTGAACGATTAAACCAGGAGATCTCTAGATTTTTAAGGCCGTACTGTCAAAACCAACAGGAGAAATAAAAAGCTATCACCAAATAGGTTAAACTGTTAACCTCCATATCATCAAGCATCAAGCTGTGAGATGCCAAAATGCCAAATGTTATCATCATGTCAGCCATTACATGTTGGGGGTGGTAGGAGTGACTTCTGTATTCTGTACACACATCCAAAACTTTATGTATGTGGCCATGGAAAATCAACTCTTCTAACAAATTTCTACTAAAACGTTTGTGAGAGACAGAGCAAAATTGAAGTTTGTAATTACTGAAAAAAATTACTTTAATTGCAGCTCTCAAATCTCAGTCTCTATTCCACATATTTAAACTGTCTCATTAAAACGTTCTAGAACCAATAGAAACAATCACGTCAAAATTGTTTTATTTTTGAAGCAAGAGATATGTGGTCATTATGAATTGTCATTATAGGGGAAAGAATCTGATTAAAATGTTACAATAGTGTACAAGGAAATGTATTTTACAGGTTTGGAATGACATGAGGTAAATAAAATAATACATTTTGAATTTTATGTAATGAATTTTGATTTGGGTGAAGTGTAGGGTCATCAGTAGAATACTTGGCCCTGTGAGGTTTCTTTGAAGTCATTACCATTCCTGCACCTTGACTTACTTTGAGTTTATTCATGTACAGTACAACTTTTGCAGGCACATTCCTTTTGCCACGTGTGTAATTTAAATCTTTCTGATGCCAGGTGACCACAGACCTGCGGCAGAGGTGTACTGATGGCCACACGGGCACCTCAGTATCTGCACCAATGGTGGCAGGGGTCATCGCTCTCTCTCTGGAGGCAAAGTCAGTTCACCCTTTCATCTTTGTCATTCTTCTCCCCCATGTGCTATCCATCTCCTACAAGATTTTTGGCATTCCTCTAACATGCTTAGCTTCAAACACTTAGCATTTGACAGGGAAGAGATGCAATAAGAGCTCAACAGTCAACGCCCAGTTTTTCAGTGACCTTGATTCCAAAAGTGCTTTTTCCCATTAATTTTTTCTATAGTCAATTCAAAAATGTTCTTTACTGAAGACGTCTAAGCCATGAACGAAAGCAATCAGCTCTGCAATAATTTAAAATATTACAAACTTTGTTTTTAAGCAAAACAATATTTGAAACTGGAAAAAAAGACAAGGTATTAAACAATCAGCTGACACGTACAGTATGTGGAAAGTGGAAATAAACTTTCCATGTACCATTGCAAATGATCATGTAATTAAATAAAGAAAAACCTTGTTACAAATTCTAGGGTGCCACCTATATAGAAATCATTTTCAATGATTCAGCATTAATCAAGATGTTAATGCTGTGCTACATGGACTAACTGCACCAGAAATAAACATAAGCACTCCATGATGATGTAGATAGTAGACCTGTTACATATCATTTAATGAAATGCATAAATTCAGCACAACAACAAAATGAGTAACTATACATGTTACCTTCTAGTCCTCTGATAACCTGGAGGGATGTTCAACATCTCCTAGTGAAGACATCAAGACAGGCACATCTGAAAGCTAATGACTGGAAAACCAATGCAGCTGGGCACAAAGGTGACAACTTAATTAATGAATGTTACACTGTGTCAGATTCAGACGTATGGTGTACTTCTATTTTATTTACATTATGTGATAATTATATGAAAACAGGTACGCACAATAAGTAATACAGTAAACCTAAAGTTTAGTAAACAAAAGTTTATACTTATACCTAGAGTTTCAATGTAAAGTTTCATACTGTTAAAATAAGAGCATCTAATCATAATAAGCTGTTCCCTTACAGAGTAGTACTGTGGTGGTACATTGGTATTAGATTGCACTTTTAAGTACTTTAAAAAAAAATTGGAATAAAACTGCAAAGGTCTTTTTTTGCACAAGGTTAATTAGTGTCCATGCCATGTGTGTGTAATTTCATTTGGACTAGATATAAATAAACTGTGTGTGTGTGATTACTAGTCAGCCATCTGTATGGCTTTGGTTTGGTTGATGCTGAGGCCATGGTGGTTGAAGCTAAGAAGTGGAGAAATGTTCCTCCCCAGCATACATGCACCAAGACTTCCGATCGCCGAACTCGGTGAGTAGATAACCGGTTCTTATTCTTCACAATGGCATAATTACTTACTTCACACTGTATATACACTACTGTCATTAAAAGAACAGCTTACCAAAAAATCTGTCATTATTTATTTACCGTCATGTTATTCCAGACCTGTATAACTTTCTTTTWACTGTTGAGTGCAATGATAATTAGAAAAACTCACATTCAAAAATGTAAAAAGTCTACAATTCTACATTTCTGCTTTTATGTGTGACAGAAATAACAGCAAACAAAAGGTTTGAACTAAATGAGGAAAAAAGGCAAAATATTCATTCATGAGGGAACTATTTCTTTTATTTTAAATACCTAAATAATGTGAAAAAGTCTGATCTGTAGGAGTATATTTTATTCTCACATATAACTCTGTAAAGCCTCTGCAATCCTGCAGAATTAAAAAAAAAAGCTATATCTGATTATAATGGGAATGATTAAAAGCATTTATTTGTATCAAGTGGCCATTGGTGGTAACTGGAGCATGTCTAACATGCCATTCAGCTCCATTTACACGCTTGCAAATCCCAATCCCCATCTTCACCCCTCATCAGTGCTCCCCATATAAGCAGTGACTCCCATACTCACCTTCGTCTGGTTCCCACGGAGCCAACCTGACTACGTACCTGTGTCTTGCTGTCTTCATTCGTTCTATTCCCTGTTGTCCTAAACCGGCACCTGCAATATGAAAATAACTATATTAGTCAATTTAAGTCTACATTCTGTGTTTATACTGCTTTACTTACCAGCTTCATTGCTGATGTTTGTTTTTTGACTGGAAATAAATTATCATTTGTGGAAATTCCTCTGTGCACTTTTATTTTGTGCTAACACCCCTCTGCTTCAGCCCTTAAAGAGGAAAAGTGTCATATTGCTGTACAATCAGCAGACATGTCAAGATGTCTGGTGGTCTAATTGAACACCATAAACTATCACTTCAGTACAGACCTTCAACTCTCAAGTCAAGCCCTTGCAGTATAACCTATAAGAGTTGCTGACATAATGTGGCCAGCTACTAGGTCAAGGCAGATTTGATCATATTTTTAAGTGGACACCTTCCTGGCATATCACCATGTGTCTAAAATGCTGTTTCTGCATACAGAGAAAGTATTCTCCAAAACTTCTTTGTCAGATTCTACTGTGATGTCTACTTACTGCACTTTCCATTGTATATTGGTGAGCCCTGCATTCTCCATTTTCACAGTTGTTTTTTGCCTGGGTCAGTGTATTCTGTCAAGAAAGGAAAACAGTGCCGGGTTGATATAATGCCATCTCAACACAGAAACTCTGCAAAACAAATGCAGATGGGAATGCACTAGTCACAATCAAATTCGGAATGTTTGGCACTTGTTCAAGGGCTGCCGGCTTTAATGAAGTTGAAAAGAGAGTTTGCGACAAGTCCTGCAGCATTGTTTCAAAACAGAGTTTGAATACTTGACTGTTCTGTGTGGCCTAATTTGAACTCTGATATCTCCTGTGGCTGTGGGCACATCAAACTCCTGATTTATGTTCGTTCCTTTCATATGTAGAGGACGTGCTGTCACAGCGTTCAAAGACAGATTGTCATGTTGATCTGTTAAAGGGCATGATGAAACTATGTGACCTCAGAGCTTTTTGTGCTTTTGTTTTGGCTTCTTTGTGAAATAACATTTTTAGTAGTGATAACTCAAAAGTGTATTGCATTTTTTACAGCCACTAATTATGTAACCAGTCGATTAAAATCACTATGCAGTTAGATGATTAGCCCATTCTTTTTTTTAAATGCATGTTTCTGGTTATATTGTGCATGATCTGTGCATATCATTATTACACACAATGTTTCTATTCAGAAATGTGGAAAAAGCAATGGTTTGGAAAAAAGCATCGCATGTAAACCATTTGATAGATCAAATGGTTCTCGAGTAACGCATTGAGTTGTTAGATGGCAAGATGCTAAAAAGGATCTGGGGCTGTGTCTTAACAATGCTGTGCTGAATTGACATAAAGCTTTGCACGTCATTTTGATCACATTCTGAGTGTCTCATAACAATTTGGAGAAAGCCATATTGATCAATGAAACCCTATTGATTTCATATCGCTGTGGTTTTTTAAGCCTGTTTTTCTAAACATTTCATCAGTGATGTCCACAAATATTTACCTTTCTTACCTTAGTGGGCTTGACCCCATAATTGCTGCTTACAGCTATATTTAGTTTTGCATCCATATTGTTTCAGTACCAGAAAGGATGTTAACCAGGGAACATGTGGAGCTCTGTCGGTGTTTCATAATTATTTATGGGATTGTGTGGCCTTATCCTGAGAAGTGCTGTGTCATAACACCATGTTACCTTTTCGTTTATTTTCATTCACAATAATAAGCTTGCAATCAACTTTTGAGCATGCAATTTTTGTGTGATTGAGATTCTTGTGCAAATATATTTGTCACCCTGTGGCGTATGGCTGTTGTCTTGTGTGTCTGTGCAAATCATGTAGGCATGAATCTACCTTAGCATTTCTACTTCTTGTGACCTTGCTAACTTAAAGTTTTAAATAAAACAATATAAGGGCAATGGAAACATTAACAATTTCTGAAACCCAGAAAACAGATGTATTCCATCTCATTTTGATGCATTTTGTTGTGCATTTTGTCTTGACATCATTTGTCCTCTATCAGGGACACCATGTGACTTGATTTCTTGTCCTGTCTGTCCACGTCCACATAATTTGCAATGTCAGTTGTCAAAGCATAGTAGCAGGTATTTATTGCCTTTTGGCTTTGTGTCTGTGCCAACTGTGATGAACTTAAAGGACTGTCAATGCACCTCCCAATAAAGAAAATTCCCGAACCACATCCGAATGCAACCCCCACCTTGGTCCAAACTAAATGTCACTTTACATGGCCTGGAGTGCAAAGGATGTTTCCTCCATGATGACGCAGTAGAAGGAGAGATATAGCCTGCAACCACCTCTTCTATCTTGAGCAATGCCCCATATCCATGCTTATGCAACCTCACAATGGAGGAACAATTATTCATGGCAGGGATAAAAATTTGAGCTTATATGGATTCTTCCATGACTCTGACACCTCATTGTGAAGATCAGGAGTTTACGGCAGGAAGGCTGTTCTCTCCTTTAAGATGCTAATGTGGAAGTGCATTCTGACATGTGTGCAACATCTAAACTGATTTGCGGCCATAGACCTGAAGGATGCATATTTTCATGTCTTGGTTTTATCTTGATACAGACACTTTCTTCGGTTTACTTTTGAGGGTTGAGTGTTTCAATACAGTGTCCTCCCCTTCGGTCTGTCCCCCATGTCTTTACCAAGGTTGCGGAGGCTGCTTTATCCCCTTGAGGGAGAGGGGTATACGCATTCTTAACTACCTTGAGAGCAGTTGTGTGCACACAGGGACTTGGATTTCAACCCCCCAGATTGGTTGGGGTTTCAGGTCAACTGGGAAAAGAGCAAGCGGTCTCTAGTGCAGAGCATATCTTTTCTCAGGATAGAGTTGGACTTGGTCATTGTGATGGCATGCCTTACAGAGGAGCGTTTTCAATAAATGCCTCAATCACTGTATCAAGATGCGCCAAATACCCTTGTGGGATCTTTCCTTGTACGATACGACCCTTAGGGAGTCTTTTGAGCCCCCGGAGTCAGTCGACCTTAGTGGCTGGAGCTCAAAAAAAGGGCAAGGCATTCTCCAAACAGAGGCTATTCCATTGGATCATGGATGCCATTCTGTTGGCCATTCTCTTGAAAGTTCATGCACACTCAACTAGGGGGATAGCCCTATCTTAAGCGTCAGCAAAGGGCACTATTTTAGCAGACATCTGAAGAGCTGCGGGCTGGGACATACCCAATACTTTTGCGAGGTTTTATAATCTCAGGATAGACTTGGTTTCACCATGCTTGCCAGCAGTTATGCCATTTGAGTGCATAATATGGTTCAGCTATGGGACCCCTGGCTGAGTATAGTATAGGGACCCCTAGTGTCACTACACTGACACAACATCCAATGAGTAACATAAAGGGAACATCTCGGTTATGTTTGTAACTGCCGTTCCCTAATGAAGGATGCAAGAATTTGTGTCCCTTCTGCCACAATGCTGAACTGACTGCTGACAGCTGGGTACACCTCAGCTTCTCAGCAAAAACCCAAATAAGTGGTGTATGACATCTCCCTTTTATACCCAGATTTCCAGGTCAGAGACTGGCATGCAAATCCCACTCACCAATTCCTATTGCCATGTAAGGGCAATTTTCATTGGTGCTTTCTAATAAAGACCAGAGTGATTGGTCTCCCATGGTCAAACCCTTAATGTCATTACATTGACACAACATCTTGTTTCCTCCATCAGGGAACAGGGAAGGTTACATATGCAACCGAGACTACTCTTATAAAACAAATTTGAATTGTTGTAATTTGCCATAATGACTTTATACTTAAAATAACAGTTGAGCTGTTAATTTTCAGATACTGTTTTTAATTTTACAGTTTTGAGTCTAATTTAAAATAACAGTAAACTACTATCGGTCAACAAATTTAGAATCTCCTTACTACCCTTTTAGAGCTCCTTTACAACTCAAAACTGTGGAGTAGATTTCAAGGAGGTTCGGCCA
This sequence comes from Botia kubotai, assembly GCA_036877585.1. NCBI lineage: Eukaryota > Metazoa > Chordata > Actinopteri > Cypriniformes > Botiidae > Botia > Botia kubotai. Next base: position 9,628 of record JAZGTI010008220.1, on the reverse strand, counting down.
GTGAGAAGTAGGTTTGTTCACGTCACACTCACTGTTTGAAGAACACTCACTGTTCTGTGAGTCCTAGAGAGGGTCTGTCGAGACAGGGTCAGGCTGCACCTCATGGCCATTCTGGCCAACCTGAGTTTGGCTTGGTTTTCAGACCTCATAGCGTTTCTTGCAGGCCCTCCTTAGAAGATTCCTGTCAGGAGGGACCTTCATTCACAGGACAGGGGTCTCATTCACCACCCCCAACCGGAGCTGTAAAAGCTGAGGGTCTGGCACCTGGGAAGTGAGTGGAAGGCACCATTGAATCATGGTCCTTTGGGGAGACACTATTTAATTGTAATCTTCCTTCGTGACATTAGGAGGGTGAGGTCGCCCATCTGATCTAGTGTACCAAGTTGGGACCTGGCAATAGTTGTGGATGGGTTATCTCTGGACCCCTTCAAACCTATTGATTAGGTTTCTAAGAAGTTTCTATTCCTTAAAATGGATTTTCCTTCAGAAGGGTTGGTGACTTGCAAGCCCTTTCTGTATCTCCCTCCTGTCTGGAGTTCGTTTGAGGGAGGGTCAAGGCCATTCCCCACCCTAAGCCAGGTTATGTGCCCAAAGTGCTCACTGATGTAGCACAATCTGTTTTTTTTTTCAAATCTTTCATCCTCCGCCTCATGAGTCGGCTTATCATTGGAAGTTGCATTTACTTATGTGGACCTCTCAGTGGAGAAAGTCTGATCAGCTGTGCGTTTCGGATCTCCTAAAAAGGGTTTCCCTGCTTCTAAACAAACTATTAGTAATTGTACAAATGAGGATTAGTAAAGCTCTAGGCTATGTAGCGCAGTGGGTATTTCATTCTCCAAAGTGTCGTTTCATGACACAGCGCAAGTTTCCTCTAAAGGTAATGTCTCAGATTGTGACTGTAACCCTTGTTCCCTTTGAAGGGACGAGGCGCTGCTAAACTTATGCAGTGATTATGCAGTGACATATTTCACTCATTAAAATGCAAATCAATTAATAACTTTTTTAAAAGCTGGTTTCTTTGTTGTTCTGTCTCTCACTGTTAAAATAAACCTACCATTAAAATTATTGACTGATCTTTTCTTTGTCAGTGGGCAAACGTACAAAATCAGCAAGGGATCAAATATTTTTCCCTCACCGTATATGTTTTACACAGTGATTACAAAAATGTGTAATTTTTTACATTTTGTAAACAAAATATGTTTTATTAAATTCATTTGGAGCCATCAAAATAAAACACATGCATCATACAAGTACACATGCACAAAGGCTCCAAATAACCTAAATGATGCCATGATTTTGCTTCCATCTGTGCAATGTTGCCTATCAGCAGAGCCATAAAAGAGTATTGTCAGTATTATAAGGTTATTGAAACGAGTTGTACCCAAAAAGAAAGGCCTTTAATATATAAAACAAGCCCCCAAACACAAAGACTGACCAGATAGATTCTGAAAGAGTAATTATGGGCAGGATAATGGGCCTGTTTGTTTTTGTTTTTGTCACACTATTAAGGTGATGTGGTTATGTGTAATACAGACATTCAGATGCTTCTCTCTGATGACAACTTCCCTGGTACTGCTTGCAAGTTACTAATGAAGACGTTTCTGTCTGTTTGTGTTCTCATTTAGCATCGGAAATGTGCATTCAGGGCAGGTGTAATCCAGAAAACTGAAAGTTTTCAAATTGTTTTACTTTTGAGTTTTTCCCAGTTGGGTAAAGCAGACAATGTTGTGAATTATTCTATCCTCTTGGGACATTCCTGCTTATGTGTTTGGGAATTGTAATTATGATGTGATGCGTTCAAACTATTTTGATTGGATTAAAATGTGTTGAGCAATCGCTTGTTTTATTTTAAGTTGAAAAACACAGATCTGTATTATGTGTCTGTAATTAATGCATTATTTATGCATTTTACCATTAATGTGCTGTCACAGAGAATGATGTTGTGCAAGCCTTGTGCCTATTAAACTAGGTGAATTTCAATTATTTTGACATGACATGAAGGTAACATTATAGCAGTGATGCTGTGTTTTCAAGAAGAGTGTGAACTCTACAAAAAGTAATAGATAATGCATAAATCAAATACAGTGATGTGGTTAGTAGTGTTTGACAAAGACTTAAAGAAGGCAGGACTTTTCCCGAAGGCCACAATCTGTCATTTTAAGAAACATTTTGTCTCTGTCATTGCTAAATATGAGTTACCATTGATTTCAGATAAGGTCAAGGAACTCTAAGAAAACAGAGTGTTGTCTTTTTAAGTGAGAGTTACACAAATCAGCTGTCATTTGCCTCATGCAGCTAAGAAATACACAAACCACAGAAAGAAGACATTTAAAGAAATCCTTACCCCATACCGACTGTCATTTTCTCTCATCTTTATGCCATTCCAAACCCATATGAATGTCTATCTTTCATAAAACATTTGTCTAATGTGCTTTTCATTCATACATTGAAAGTGGGGGTGATTTATACCTTCAAGCCCAAGAAAGTATAATATAAAAACACCATTAAGTAGTCCATACGACTCATTACAAAAGCAGTCAAATTACAGCAAATTACAGAGGGGAGTGGAAGATTATCAGTTGACAACAATTTACAAATGGCTTTCCCTTGTATAGTAAACAGAAGCTGGGACATTCAGTCTAATGTCTTATGAGTTCCATGAAAGGAACAGGGACAGAATTTTCATGTAAACTATAGGTACATCTCAAAAAATTAGAATATCATGAAAAAGGTCAATATTTTTTGTCACTCAGTTCAGAAAGTTTAATTACAGAGTGAAATATTTCAAGCCTTTATTTCTTGAAATTGTGATGATTATGGCTTACAGATAGGGAAAACCTTATCCTTAAAAAGGATATTTTAAACAGAAATGTCAGGCTTCTAAAAAGTATGTTCATTTCTATGCACTTAATACTTGGTTGGGCCTCCTTTTGCATGAATTACTGTGTCAATGTTGCGTGGCATGGAGGCAATCAGCCTGTGGCACTGCTCAGGTGTAATAGAAGCCCAGGTTGCTTTGATAGCGGCCTTCAGGTCATCTGCATTGTTGGGTCTGGTGTCTCTCATCTTCCTCATGACAATACCCCATACACTCTCTATGGGGTTCAGGTCAGGCGAATTTGCTGGCCAATCAAGCACAGTAACACCATGGTCATTGAACCAGCTTTTGGTACCTGGCAGTGTGGGCAAGTCCTGCTGTAAAATGAAATCAGCATCTCCATAAAGCTTGTCATCAGAAGGAAGCATAAGTGCTCTAAAATTTCCTGGTAGATGGCTGCGTTGACTGTGGACTTCAGAAAAGACAGTGGACCAACACCAGCAGATGACATGGCAGCCCAAATCATCACTGACTGTGGAAACTGTGGAAACTTCACACTGGACTTCAAGCAACATGGATTCTGTGCCTCTTCCTCCAGACTCTGGGACCTTGATTTCCAAATGAAATGCAAAACTTACTTTCATCTGAAAAGAGGACTTTGGACCACTGAGCATTTGTAGGCCATGTCTAGGATTCGTCTGTGTGTAGTGGCTCTTGATGCGCTGACTTCAGCCTCAGTCCACTTCTTGTTAAGCTCCCCCAAATTCTGACAATCCTCTCACGACTGCGGTTATTCCTTTTGCTAGTGCACCTTTTCCTACCACACTTTTTCCTTCCACTCAACTTTTTATGAATATGCTTGGATACAGCATTCTGTGAACAACCAGCTTCTTTAGCAATGACCTTTTGTGTCTTACCCTCTGTAGTGAAGAGTCAGACTGATTTGCATCGATCTGCAGCAATTTTTTAGAATGGTCGACAAACAGAGTCGTGCCAGCAAACATACACAACGAAGGCAAAACACAAGTAATCATAGTACAGGCGTGGGTCAGGGCTGGCAGCAGACAATCAATAGCGATAACACAGTCCAAGATCAGATCAGATAGCAAACAATCAAGAATGGTAAGGCAATCCAAATTACAAAGGGCAGGCAGCAAACAATCGATAAACCATTAACAATCCAGATCATACACGGTAGGCAGAGAAACAATATACAGGGGAAAACCGCTCAGACTGATGCACATGGCAAATGAAGACTTCGCAAATACAAAGCATTAAAGTCAGGTTTAAATAGCCGATCGTTAATCCGTAGCAGGTGGCAAACAGGAAGTGAAGAACATCAGGTAAGTGCATTCTAGGAGTTGGTGATGGTTCCCTCTGGTGGCGCGGTGGAGAGGAGGCTGGAGCCTCCACCGTAACACGCTCCTTGAGAGACCATTTAAAAGCTTAGGAAACCTTTGCAGGTATTTTGAGGTAATTAGCTGATTAGGGTGTGACACCGTGACTTTCCAATATTGAACTTTTTCACAGTATTCTAATTTTCTGAGAAACAGAATTTTGGGTTTTTCTTTTCTGGAAGCCACAATCATCACAATTTCAAGAAATTAAGGCTTGAAATATTTCACTCTATGTGTAATTAATCTATATAATATATGGGTTTCACTTTCTGAACTGAGTGACAAAAAATATTGACCATTTTCATGATATTAAAATTTTTTGAGATTATAATTTTTTAAAAATTCTTTTAAATGTTCACTCTCCTATTAAAGTCTAGTAGTATCTGCCGTTACATAAGTGACAGCAGATTTCTGGAACCCGCATGTCTGATGACATTGTATTTCTACCATATATTCTCGATATGTATGTCAATACACATGCACAGAACATTCTAGTTTTTTATTTTCAATCCGTGTTTTCAAAAGTGTTTACATGTTCTGTCGACTGGATTAGAAAAGGTAACAACCACTTACAATCCGAATGAGATTCTAATCGGATTTGGCCAATTCATTCTGATTGACATGTTTACATATGACTTCTTTAATCTGATTGTACTTCTAGTCCTATTACGATCGGATGAGTGTAAATGCAGCTATTGAACAGGGAACTGCATATTTACAACTCTGACCTGTTCTCCATTGGCCCCCTTGGGTCCTTTTGCAGGTACATCAGAGCAGATCAGAAATTAAACAGCAGCATCACTACCACAGGCTGCCATGAACAGCCTGATCAGCACGTGGTGTTCCTGGAGCATGTGGTGGCACGAGTGCTCATCGTCCATCCTCGCAGGGGAGACCTGGAGATCAACCTCATTTCACCGTCTGGAACACAATCCCAGCTGCTGGCTCAGAGGTATGTATCACACACACCCCCATGTGTACTTAATCTAAATGGGCACATACCATAGTCTTACTTTGTTTTTATATAGAACGTGTATTAAAATAATTATTACTGTAATTACTAATGTAGATTTTACATAACAAAAAAAATGTATTTTGAGAATTTTAGAAACACATTATTTATATGTTTTTACAAATGAGGACACCCCAAACCTCAAAATTGAAGAAGGGTGTGATTATACCTCTTAAAGCAATTTGATTTAAGATTTTTGCCTTGTGGGTAAAAAAACAAGTAAAAAAAATCCTATACACGGCAACCATCCAGAACACCTCAGCAACCACATAGCAACATCCTAGCAATCACCCAGAACACCATAGCATTTTGGCGGTTAGACTACAGACTTGAACCACTCACATTTTTGCAGAAAAAATTAAAAAATAGTTTTGTGTGAATGAAGCACCCTATACTGCTGAAAAATCACACCAAGAGTGTGGAATGTTACACTTACTATATTGTTCACGTTTTACACTATGGGGCACTTGACACCTCTGGTGTTATTTTGATTCCTTTGTATTACTCTGTGTTATTAATAAAGCATTCTTCTAAGTGCAATTTTACACTGTTTTAGGGTGTAAATACAAATATTCAAGAGTCTTCAGACAGATGTTAATTAAAATGTTTATTTACCAAATGGGCAAAGTGGCTACTTTACATTTACAGGCCAGAAATTTAGAGATCAGTTAGTCACATTTATGTAGTGTTGCACATATATACAAAATAGTGAGAAAGAAACAAAACACATTAAATCAGACATCAATAAGTGACAGCAGTGACAACTAGATTTGGAGAACATTACAGTAAGGCACAACAAACCAAAATAAATTAGCACACCCATAAGACATTAGCAAATCAAAAGGTTTGTAGTAAATGAGTTCAGTGACCTCAAACACTTTCAGAGATTCACTAGGTTTGGGATCAATTCTGTAGCATAAGAATGTTCATCAAAACAAATAGTATTGAGCTTTGATGCAACTAGTAACACACATTCATTTTCTAACGTCAACGATTTTATGAAACACTGGAAAATCAGGGTCTACTTTACCACAAATAATAAAGGTAGAACGATATTCAGTTCCATTATACTTCACCCATTTCACTTAAATCACAGAGAGGAAACGTTTTTCCTGGTCCAAGCACTATTTTGTCATGGTTGAAGGTTTCCCAGTCATATGCTATGCAATTCTGATGTTTTTTGCAAGGGTCTGAGTGATGTTCTTCACAAAAACAGTTGTTTGTATGAATGTGTACATGTTGTGCAGCACTTTGCTGTAAGATGGCCCAAACACAAAGTGAACCTTGAACAGTTCATCAAGGGCACCAAGACCACTCACTGACTTGCATGGTATGGCTTTCTTGTCGATAATTATGTAGTATCCATGATTGCTGTTCTTCTTTGTCCCAATGGCAAGCAGGTATGGCTGTGTGCTCTCTTCAATAAAATCAAGGTGTTCTTGTATGCTAGTCCCTGCCTAGAAATAAAAAAACAGAACAAAGAAAATACTTATAGGCAGCTCTCCAATTGCCCCTCCCTACATTAGTTTTCCACATTACAATCAATCAAGGTAGTGACAGAAAAGTCAAAATTAACCTTTTTGAAGACAACAAGGAGTTTCTCACCCTGAGATGCAGACATCTTTCCAGGTCTGTTGCGGCCTTGTGGTGATGGTGGAATCAAATTAAGAGAAGAATTGAAGCAAGATCTCTTCCCCATCCTAAATAACAGATATGGCAATTTTACCAACAAATACATGGACGTGTCAAGACAATTTTATTCTGAACTCCAATAGTCTTACCTGCATCACCTGTTTCATCCTCCTTCACAGCTGATTCTGCAGAGTCAATCAGGTCCTGAAGATCTTGGGAGATATAAAGGCCTTTGCTTTGTTGAATGACTTTCTGCATAAATGTAGTTGGCCAACACTCCAAGAATTTAGCTAAAGTATTCTCAGCAAAAATCAAAACAAAATCCTGCTCAATCTATAAAAACTATTATAATAGACAAACACTTCTGTAAATCCATTTACTTGAAAATAAATATTCCAAGTTTGACAGAAGTTGAGCTATACAAGCTTTTTTTGTATTTTTTGCAGTTTGTAAACCTAAACAACACACAATATACCATGAAAATAATCAATTAACTCTACAGCTTGAATAAGCTACACAATAATTAAAATTAAGGCATTTTGTAAAATTTTCATATTTCTGCCTTACTGTAAAGTGCCTTACTTTCAACGATGGTTTTTCCTTTTTTTAAGAAAATGAGGGATTGGTTAATATTATTTTGTCAATCAAAATTGTCACAAATGCTGTCAACTGAGCTTAGACATCTCATCGTTGGTTAGGGTTAAAGAACTTCTCTTTTATCATATTTTTCACCCAATTGATATGTTGTCTTACCAGGCCTTTAATGTCCAAGAAACGCGGAAATTCAGTCAGCACGTCAGTGCATCTGCTTGAGTCTTCAATCATCTTGCGACAATAGTGAAACGTCTTTCTAATTTGGACCTTTACTGTGTCCACTTCTGATGTATGTTTCATTAGAGAAACAGCTTCTCTACACTGTTCCTCTGTCAGGATAACCTCTTTGCTGAACGAAGCCTCCCTTTCCACAGTTGGGCCACCACTACAAGACTAGGAGGAATGTTTACATTTCTCTGACAGTGCACTGTTCCTCTGAAAGTTTTTTATTTTCCAAGTCAAGTAGCCTTCTCCACTTTGAGGGTCATAATGTTCCTTCAAAAAACAAAAAAAAGTTGTCCAAAAATGTAATTCAAAGGTGACCAACTATCCCATAACTATATTTTAACAAACATTATTTTCACTTACATATCCATTCTTTGTGTAGGGATCACAAAGATATGGAAACAGAGCAACAATTCCTTGGGCAAACATTTCTCTTATACGTTTGGGTGAAGATGTGCTGCCAAAATTAAACGAAAAACGAAACGAAAAAGTTTTTGTTTTCTTCAGGCCTGGATTTTATTTTATCCATGACCATTGGAATCCTGGATATAGAATACTTGTGTATTGTGTTTATTAAATATAGAATTGTTGAAGTGTTACCTGTGCTTTTCAGTGATATCTGCAGTAAGAATCATCTTTTGTCAGGTGCTGTCAGTCAAGCTTTTGGTTTTGTTATATTCCCTGATAATTGCATCCCAACCTGGTTTAGACTGCAGGATTTTTTGGACCAACTAAAAACAGTTAGATAGTACAATCAGCAATCACATGCCTCTAAGGAACCATTCTGTTATGACTGTGCATGACTGGCTCTGTTAACACCTGGCATAAATATGTGTTTTGGGTGTGTCAACGTGTCCAAGACACATTGAGAATCGATCGGTCTGATCACATAGGCCATAGAATGTGGCTCATTGAAAGTGAAAAGTGATTTATTCGTCATGGTATGGCTGCCCAATGTACTCTCTGCATTTGACCCACCCAAGTGATTAGTGGACACACACCCCGGGGGCAGTGGGCAACCATCACTGCAGCACCCAGGGAGTTAAGATGCCTTGCTCAAGAGCACCTCAGTCATGTCATAGTGATTGATGTGTGTGGTCAAGAAATGCACAGAGAGACTTACAATTCTGGCTTCATCTTCAGCACTTGCTTGTTTTCGTGCAGGGCTTTCATCACTTAAAAGAACGATGTCATCAGAGTTATTCCCAAGTGAGCTCTCTTCACTTGACACTGTAGGGACCTGGGCCAATTCTATTGAAAAAGGATTTGAAAAATTTCAGAGTTTGACAGTTGAGATTAATTTGTTCTGAAATTAATTTATGCACATTTTAATATGGTAAAATAATTGTGATTATCCTCAATTTTAAATGCACTGATGGAATCTGAAATTGGTGCCAAATAGTAGGATTATTCAAACCTTGTGCAACACATGTATAGCAGTTCTTTTTTTAGTCTTGGTGCTAGGGACTCACTGCCCTGCACATTTTGTGTCTCCTTTACCTGACACATTCAACTGAGTTCATGGAGCTCTTTCTAACGGTGGACCAGGACCATGACTGAAAACCACTGGTGTAGAGGACTGAAACACTGAAGCATTTATTTAATGTGATTATTAAATATTTATATAATGTCAATGACTATGCTTAGGAAATTAGTAATGTCAGTAATAAAGCATCTTAATATTAATATATTATTTGAATTTCGTTTTCTACACTTTCCCACCTCTGTCCACACGAACACCCACACAATTTGTTCTATGCGGTCTGGTCTGGCGGTTCATCCACATGCAAATGCAGTATCAGATCACTGAAACCTAAATTTAAAAAATAAAATCCTGCCAGGGTGATGATTTTTGGAAACCGGTTGCAGTGTTGTCGTGTAGCCGCTGAAAACTGAGATTTTGCAATGTGGCGCATTTGTGTCCTTGGCTTTACGGTTAGGGCTATATAG
>JAZGTI010008219.1:0-20454 GCA_036877585.1 Botia kubotai | reverse complement strand
TTAAACCTAAGCGCACCAAACCCAAACGCAGCATAGGCTTGTTGACATATTTTTGCAGCCAAAGCAAAATGATACATTACAGAAGTGCTAATGCCACTTTCACACTAAAAACACGGAAAGTCGCTCAACATAAATTAACGACACAGACATATGCGGATGAAACCAGCCCGGTCCGCCTCCGTTTCTCTGTGTTCCTCTTCTGCAGGTTCATGCGTTTGACCTCAGCATCAGCAAATTTGAGGCTCTCTGCCAGCAAGCAGCGGTAGGTGAGAAGACGTCCAAGCTATCGCACATCCAGTTCAACCCTGTCCACACGATCAACATCGTGGGCGACGACCGTGGCTGTGTCACCAGCCTGCAGCTCTCTCCCAACCTCCGCAAGAAGCCTAAGGTACCGCATGCGCTCATACATGTGTAGGCCTCTAAAGAACACATGGATTTACTGCAGCTCAACCCTGTTCCATCGGTGCTGTTTCAATCCCTGCCATCCCAGCTAACGGGGCGCGTTCTCAGAACGTTGTTTAACATTCTAAAAGTTCTCTCAATGTTATCAAAAACGTTCTTGCAGTCATGTTAGTAAAAATAACTTTTTTAACAGTATATATCATATATCAAAACTGTTATTCCTAAGTTGTTAGTGGAATGTTAAAAACGTTTTCAAATGTTTGAATAATGTTCTTTTACCCAAGCAATAACGTTAATACAATGTTCCTAAAACTTTAAAAATAACATTTTGCACATTTTTGTTACCTAAAGGAAACATTAGGGAAATGTTCTTACAACCTACAATTGTTAGCTGGGATGCCACACGTTCATGTTTCAGATCACTGTGTTTGTTTTTTTGCGGTCACACGAGATGCTAATTTATAGCATGCGCAGGACCCGCTGCGGTAGGATGAAAAATCATATTCATTAGAGAGTTATTGAGCGTTTCATTTTGGCTAAGTGGAACTGGATGAGAATGTTCCGGTAACACATTAACATAGTGCCTTGAACCACCTTTCATAATGTCAGTTTAAACATCATTTGTTTGCAGTGCATTAACCCATAGTGATTCAAGACATCAATCAGTTCATCTGTACTGCGGGAAAGAGCTTTCAGTGCTGAAGCTGATGCAGTGATGATTGAGGGGCCGGGAGGGTTATTTCTAGTAATTTCAGAGCAAGGAGCTTTATAATACCTGGTGAAAGCGCTCCATTTCCTTTCATCTCAATGGCTGCCACATGACCTCCCAGAAGTACGTGACATGCATGCCGTCATCTGGACCCATGGGCACTGGCTCCTGTTCCTGGTTTTTAATTGAGCCAATCACCTGAGCTCTAAATGTCACGTGACCAATAACTCTGGACATTTAAAGCAGCGGAAAGGAATCAAATAAATACTTTAAAAGCCCGTAAAATCGGTCACTTATTAAACATTTACCAAACAAACAAGTAGCCAGGTAGGTTCCTTTTTAATCCTGTTTATGGCCCGTCTGTGTAAAAGTGCTCAGCGCTCAAATATCATCTCTTGTGTTACTCATAACGACAATTGTTTTCTATTATGCATCTGTCTAGTGAGATGAAGGCACAGAGTGATCATGTGTTGTGCCCTCAGCGTACAGTGAGAATACTAAATAACAATGCCAGAGCGTAATTAAAACCGCTCCTCTATCAGCCTCACAGACAAGCTGCTGCCTGTCACAGCACAGCTTGTGAAATGTTTAATTTGTTGTTCTGAGATCTCATTCGACGGCAGCATTGTTTGGATGGTGATAGTCATTATATTTGATTGACTGAAACAGTTAGTTCTAATGATGCACAGTGTCACAGGTTGAGACTGCTGTGTCCTCTAATGCTTTTGATTAGCAGGAAGCTGTATTGTGCCACGGCTGTGCTTGCCTCAGAGAGAGAGAGAGAGAGAGAGAGAGAGAGTGCTCGAGTGCAGTGTTGAGGTTTAATAAGACTGATGGGGCCAGTGATGCTACACACTCTGTTTGTGTCTGTCACCTTTAGTCATTAAACACCAGCTTTTCAAGCATTATTAGTTCAGGAAGAGCTCGCTCGCCGTGCTTGAACTTACACAGGCAGGCTAATACATTTCAAACTGTGACATTTTGTTTTTTGTGCTGTCAGGAGGCTGATATGGTGACTTTAAAGGTGTTTGTTGCACCCAGCTAACAGTTTTATTTTGCATGAAAGGTTTCATAATGTTGTCGTTAAGTAGCCAAAACGTTAAAAAAATTTTATTCTGAATGTTCTAGGAACACAGTTTTAGAGAACGTTAGCAATGCTCTGAGAACGTTCCCTGTTAGCTGGGTTGTTTCTTTCTCAGCTTAATGTGGACAGACAGGAGAAAATATTGACCAGAAACAGACACACTGTCGCTTTAAATAAATCATTCCCCATAGTTCCACAAAATAAACAAACTTTAATTACAGACCTTTATGAAGGAGTCTGATAACATTGATTTATTGGATAAAGCTCGTGACCTTTGCAGGTTTCCAGCTGTGCTAAGATTTCAATGCCGGCCAGACATGTGGCCAGTCTACATGTGCGCTATATACTAAACCAGTTCAATGCCAGCAAGCCCTGTGGAGCAGCATCTGAGGCAGTAAATAAAGACAGCAGGGTTCAAACTCAATAGAATCAGTTAGATGTTTTTTCAGGTTAGGCATCTCAGCAACCACTGAGTCAGGTTTTAGCCCTGCACACCTTCACCTCACCGTTACACCTCCCACAAACCCCCAGAATGCTCGTGTAGAGCAGCGCGTACCTCAGCGACTGTGAATCATCAATCACAGCCCAGAGGACAATATGATTGCTCAGAGATTGATCTACACAGTGCGTGAGACTCTGTGATATTTCTCAGTTATGAGAAATGATGTTTATCATTTTTCTTTAATGATGTTTATAATGATGTTACTTTCTTGTTTATCGGATGTTCCATGTGGAAAGTTCCAAAACTGAAAATGAGAAATGTTCAGGAGATTTTTGCTCTAGAGATTTTTGTGTACTAGTTTTTCTCTTTTAATAAACAACTGAGAAGTAAAAGACTTCAGTGGAGGAACATCTCATTTGCTGTCTAGGAGAAACAAATGAGATATTCAAAACACCCATTGTGAGTTTTCTCATCTGGGAGTATGCATATTAGTATTTGCTCCTATTAACTCAGTTTATCTCATCTGCTACATTTGGATTTATTTCCTAATCTGTTGTGTTCCACAGTAGCCCTTTCTCAGCATCTTCCCAGCAAACTTTACATAACAGGGTCACTGAATAAACTTTAATTGCCTGCATGACACTGACCGCAATTACAAGCTTGTCTGAAACATTAGGAGGCCTCTTGGCAAGGGAGCCACTTAACAGCGGTACTCTTCCTCTTCTGCTTTGCTGACATAAGATCTCCCTGCTGATTCACAATCATCAGCTGCAGCCGCGTTCATTGAAACATGCGCTTCTGCGTATCTTTCACAAACACTGAAGTCATACAGATACTAAACTATACTTTAGATACTAAAGATATATAGACACTACGCTACCAACCGACTCTCAGCTCTCATGCTTAAACCTTTACACAAATATAACAGAGTACTGATATGCCTGACTGTTGTTTAACACTATTTTAATGACTTCTTATAAAAGTAAACATGCACTCTTAAAAATTACGGTTCTAAAAGGCTTCTTCACAACTATGCCATTGAAGAACCATTTTTGGGTCCCCAAAGAACCCTTCAGAAAAAGCATTTCTTTCTTTCCATTTTATAGCCTAAAAAATTTTTTCCACCACAAAGGACCTTTTGTAAAGCAGAAAAGTTCTACAGACTTTAAAGGTCCTTTATGGAACCATACAGCCAAAATCGGTTCTTTTACAGCACCAATTTCAAGAGCGCGACAAATGCAGGTAGTGATAGACAGTTGTTATATCTATGACTAGTTTTAAGAAAACTATCCAAGTCAAACTGGAACAGTGGAAGAAACTAGTGAGAAGACTTGATTGTTATCTGCAGTGAAATGATGTCCAATACTTTATTTGTTCCGCCTATAAGACAGTTTCACCTTGAAAAATGGTGAACAAACAGTACAGTCTAACTATCGGAATAACAGCACAATCAAAAGTGTTGTGTATTTCTTACAGCAGGCACGAGAGGTAATTGAGTTCCTTTGATTGACGTTCTCTCCTAAAATCTTGTCCCTAATGACACTGTCTGGTTACAGCGAGACGAGTCTATGAATAGCGGTAACCTTGAGCTACTTATTAGAGCCCATTGAAGAGATCTCTCCACGACAGCTTTAAACATTCTGAACATCAGCGTTCCACTGAGTAAATTTAACAGTTGTTCTTGGAGTGATGACGACACTCAAATGATTGTTTTATCATTTTGTCTAATGATTGACATAAGTCACAGAGTAGCATATGGTCTTTAAGTCAAATTCATCCACCAACGTCCACCGAGAGGCTCGCCCGCGTCCTGTTTAGTTCATTACTACGACTGTACGGACAGTAACCATAGCGATCTGTGATTAGCGGTCCACTGTTGACGCGCCTCCCCAGAGGAAACAATGTGTCACAGTAATCATCTCCGACAAATGTCATGCCAGATTATCGCCAGTTTCTGATGTTAGCGGCTTGTTCCGCCACAGCACACAGAGGAAATAACGCTTAGCTAACGCCGCTCTCATTACCGCCCTCATTTACATCCTCTGAAGTGTTTGGGATTGTTAATGGCACCCCTGGGTCAGTTCTTTCACTTCAAACGCCTCAGCCACACTCATCACGTCCCAGCTAACAATTGTAGGTTGTGAGAACGTTCCCCTAACATTTCCATTAAGCAACAAAAATGTTATTTTAAATGTTATAGGAACATTCAAAAGGTTTGTTTTAGACTTTGAGTTAACACTGGGCTTTTGAATTATTGCTTGGTTGTAGGAACGTTATTCAGATTTGTTTCTGTATTCTGTAATTTTTTCACTAACAACTTAAGAGTAACGTTTTAGATATACATGTATGATATATATTTAGATATATTATGTAGAGATCTACAAAAGTTACTGCAAGAACATTTTTGATACCTTTGAGAAAACGCTTAGAGAACGTTCTGGGTTCCTGTTCATTTTTTGCTCTGTAAAAAAACCCATTTTAATTAAATTCGGTGTTTAAAGTACATATGCTTCTTATAATGTTTTGGGCTGTAGGATTTCACAAGACAATAAAAAACAAAGGCTTTGTATAGATATTCTACGCATTTATTAAACACATTCATTAGCATAATCTACCGTTTCATTTCCTCTCTTCTCAATTAAAGATGCTAGTAAGGGGAGTTATTCGTTTACCAGTTCCTCAGGCCCTTTGCATTAACAATAAAAAGACCCTTGATGTTACAATGCCTCTTTCAAACACGATGCGGCACGCTCCAGCTCTTATTAAAATTTCATTCTCATTCTTTAGCTGGCATTTGTTTGCGCATCCTAATTAGCATAGCATCGATTGCTAGCAGGTTACCTGCAGGTGTACTGGTGTGGGGTTTCACTCAGGCTTTGTTAGGCACTAACTGAATGACACAAAAGAGCCCATTGAGAGTCTCTTCTCCTTTACATAAAACACTCCAGGCAGAGTGAGCGACCCAAACACATTCCCAGCAGCCCACACTCAGCCCGCCCACTCCTCCATCTCGAGTGGGATTAAACGTTGCCCTAATTACGCAGGCCTCTGTCATGAGCCGAGAAACATGTCTTAACATTTCTAAAACTGTATGACTTTATGACATTCCATGTCTCACTGTAAAAGTAAGTAACTTTTGGGTGGCTGTCAAGGGTGTGGTTACAGCATCCATCAGCAGGGGCAAACTGGGCCATCCTGGAACTCTTAAGTCTGCGTACGTGAAAATGGAACCACACCTGATTACATCCAATTGGAACAAACACTGTGAAGTTTAATACACAGTTTCGTGGACCAAGATTTTGAACCATGAGAAATCACAATGGGTGGAGCTACCCAACATGACGGAGCAGAACTACACACCAGCTGACTGAGAAAACATACAGCTGGTTGTATGTTGCAGCTGGTTATTCAAACAAAACTTCATATTTACGCCCAAGTGAAAGCTTTTATCACCTAGAACTTTATTGCCCCTGGTTCATGTACATGGCCATGCAGTAACCACTATCTCTGGCAGCTCTATCCCAAGCTATTTAATCTGAAGGAATCTGTCTTTGCTTTGTGCAGTATTTAGATCTTATTTTTCATGGGTTTCATATATGTGATAGATCCACCACTTGACGTCGCTCAGGTCGTCAACAAGTACTTTTGCTCATTTCTCTGATGCGCATTTTCTAGAGTCAGTACCGGTACCCTCTCCTGGCTTGAGGGAACTCTACAAGCTTTGCAGAGAATCAGTATAAGAACCAGTATGAGCAGAGCTACCAGAACGTTGCACACTATGGCCACCACTGCAGCGGTGGACAGTCCCGTAGCGGAGACAGAGTCGTCACAGTCACATTGCTGCATCGCTGACACAGAGACGGTCTCCTTCAGATCAGCCGTCAGCTCTGGACTCCAGGTTGTGATCTGTGACTTGTGATCGAAGGCAGACGTAACGCTCAGAACTTCAAAGCCTCGCGTGTCACCGTTCTTCCGCCTCTGGGGATCTTCTCCCGATCTTCTGATCTCGTGTGAAGATGTGCGCTCTACTTTTCACATCTCTTCTCTTCATACATCAAGGACACACCGTTTGTCAAGCTCTGCTGAAGATGGAGGGAGAATGTCACGGAGTCTTGTGCTCCTGCTTTAAATCTACTGTAAAACACCCTCGTTGATTGTCAGTGATTTTTGTGATACGTCTGAGATACGTGACTCCACACTCAGGTTTGCTTTGACAGGTAGATGACAGTGGAAAGCACGGTGGACCTCTTCTGCAATAGATCTACAACGCTGTAATCTTCTCTCATCTTACTGCAGAACATTTTCTCTATCTGAAAGAGAGAATGAAGACATTTAGGAAACGGGCAGCACAAAACCGTAGAGTAAATGTGAGACAAAAGTGAAGGGAGACAACTGGCAGAGTGAAACTCAAGATTAACCATCCGTCATTGTGTGTATATTTGTTACTAAAAATAAGCATTAGGTTCATTTTAAACTAACATGGGATGACAGGAGACGCAGCCAGTTCGATCATACTTTAAAAACAATGCTAATGATGAACTGAATGTGCTCAAGTGTCCGTGTTTGACCTGCATTGGCTTTATTTCATATACCACGTTCAGATTAGCATTATAAGAAACACAAGGATTTCAAATTCAACACGACAAAGTGCGTGAACTCCTTTTTGTTTTTGATTCACTTGTTTTTAATAGAATATCTATTTAGATTTCTTGGTGCAGAACAAATGGAGGTCATTGTTCTTATAACAGACGACACAGACACTCCAGCGCGGCATACGGTGATTATTGTCAGCTTCATTCTTTTCCTGGTGTGCTCAATGAAGCCTTCACAAGCCTCTGCCTGGTTATCATCATCGCTCCTCGAATCTACCATCTGAATGCACAATGGATCTAATGTCCTTTTGTGTACTATCATAACATTACATTCTTAAGTGCTTCCCGGTAAAATCAGAGAGTAACATTGGAGAGGATGTGCTCAGCCCGAAAGCTGTGCTGTAAATGATTCTCTTCTGCACAGCTCATGCAGTAGTGGGAAGTCCTAGCAGACCCCCTCCTCCGCAGTTCAGCCGTGCAGAGAGGGGCACAGAACTGCACAGTGCGCTGCCAGCGTCTCTCAAGAGGGTCTCCTCCTCCACAACTGCATTTACACACACATACACTTGCATGAATTATTCACATTGCTTTTGCTTCCAATGCATTCCGGAAAGCCAAGGATTATATCAGAGTAATGAAACTGTTAAAGGGACGGTTCGCCCCAAAATGAAAATTCCGTCATTCATCTGGTGGGCACTTATGTGCCCATCACTCTGCCCGGTTGGTGGAATGAACTCCATATCTCCATCAGAATGGCTAAGTCATTAGCCATTTTCAAGAAACAACTAAAAACTCATCTTTTCCGTCTTCACTTCCCTGACTAATTTACCAACACACCCCCAAAAAACAAACAAAAAAACCTTCTTATACTGTGTTGAAATACCTGAGACCTGTCTATATCTATGCACTTATTCCTTGTTGCCTCTTATTGTAATTGAAGTTGCTTCCTTGTCCTCATTTGTAAGTCGCTTTGGATAAAAGCGTCAGCTAAATGTAAATGTCATCAGGCGGTTCCAAACCGGTAAAATGTACTTTCTTCAGTGAAACACAAACAGGAATGTTAAGCCGAATGTTCCCACTTCCCATATGAAGGTGAAACGTGACAGGGGAAGCTCCAAAATGGTTTAAAAGGCATCGTCAAAGTTTTCATTTTAGATGTGTACTAAATTTCACGTCTTACGAGGAATATGATAAATTTGTGTGTATGCTATTATACAGTCACTATGAGTCATATGAAGTGCTTTATGATATTTCATGGAGTGTTTTTATCCCCTGATGACCCTGTGCATGTGTGCTTTCCGTGTGAATGTCGCAGGTTTAAGTAAATGATGGCAATTTTCATTTTTGGTTAAACTGTTTGTTTAATGTGACTAACAGCCAAGAAACACACTCAAAAATAACACATCCACTTGTATTGGTTGTGTAGTGAGCTAATTATATTGTCCCTTGATCCTGCCTCTAAAACCTAACCCACACACAAACACATTTTTTATTTACTGTGTTTATTGGGGCCAGACAATTTGGACAAAACCTGCCACACACACACACACACACACACACACACACAGCAAGACCCAGAATTCACTCTTCATGCCCCAGTGGATTCATCCTAAATGAAAGTGTGTGTCTAAAGGACGACACTGAAATGATTAAAGCGCTCATCGTGAGGCCCATTTCCTACTTTCTGATGTTTCTGACAAAGTCATTAGAGTTTATCCCTCACAAACAATATCTCAAGAGACTTTAAAGACTCTACAACTGAAACCGGCTGCGTCATCCTTCATCAAGATCTCCAAACCTCACAGCTTTAAACGGTCCATAACAGAGCTGCAGCTTCCCTTCGCTCATCTGAGATTCATTTTGTCACGCGCATGAATCAGCAGCCTGTGCTCTGACCAGCACTGCTGTAAAGGACAGACGTGCGTGTTTATAATGCTTTAAGGGCTCGTCTCTGCCTGACCGTAGGGAAATAATGGTGCAATGCCAGTGGTCTCCCGAAAAGGAAGAGGAGAAAGGAGGGAGGGATCACGGTAAAAAGCTGTCGGGGTGAATGTAACATACAGCGTGTAATTACACGGGCCGTATAAAGAGGGTCGCGTGAACATGCGAGTCGTTTAACAAAAGTGCTTGTCAACTGTACACAATGACTCTTCCTGTAAACCCACCCTCAATGTGTCTCACTCACAGAGCAGAGAGCCAGCAGACACAGTCTAACCGAGATACTGAATAGATGTATTCTGCTATTCTGGGTGTTATTTTGAGTGTGTGTGTGTGTGTGTGTGTCTGTCGGTGTGTTAAATTCTGAACTCATTTCACTCTGAAAGTGGTGGGTGGCTTCCACAATAACTGTGAAAAGCTCCCGAGGGTCTCCTGGCTGGACTGACTAATTTATTAATACACCTAAAATTGCCTTAAGCCACTGAATATGAAACTCGACAACCTATTTTCCCAACCTGCTTTATCACTCCCCACCAAGAATTTATGTGGTCAAATCAAACAAAGCGTGCGAAATATGCAAATTAAGGGGCAGTACTACTTGGAATTACGGTCAATGAAATGGATAAAACATGGACATGTTTTGAATTTGCATTCATGCAATAAACGATGGGTAGTGACAGTGAAAATTCTGGTTCCAACATTGTCAGAAATGCAAACGATGGAACCAAATGTCAATCTGCATATGTGTGTTGTGAAACTAGACACGGGTCAAATTATTCCTCCCTCAAGCAATGACACAAATCTCAAAATATTCCACAGGCGATTCGCAGTGACAGGCTGCAGAACAGGAAGTAGATGTCCCCACATTTGTGGGGGAAACACACACGTACGCCACACACAGATTGCTACCCAGAGTGGCAGCTTTCCAGAGCCAGATGGAAAACCACAGACAGGCTTGGGGCTAAAAATCCAACAGGACTTCATAATAACGCCCTGCATGACAATGGCATTATTTCATCCTACAAATGCAATGCTAAATGACTGCTTCATGTGTAGTCATTCATCTGAACCCTGTTTTTATTGTGACACAAACTCAAGCCATGGTGTATAATATACACGTCGAAGTTTTTGCACCTTGTGAGAGGGTAAGGCGTGTCTCCCCTTGATTGTTATTATAGCCTGCAGTAAAGCCTAAGGGCGCGGGGTGGGGGTGTCTATTGTAAATTCGAGAGCTGTTTCTAATAATTTCTAGAGAAAATACCACCTGCGCTGTTTGAATTAGAGGTCACAGCGAAAAGAACAACGTGATTAAAGAAAAGTTGCACGTACTGAACGGGCTGCTCGTTCTTGACATTGTCACATCACAAGCTAGTAAGCTTGGTCTGCATCTCATTCCATAAACAGATCGTTTAAATGACATCAATTGTGGCTTATCATTTACAAAACACCCTTGATTTAGCTGCTTAAAGCAAAAGAACAAGCGCGAGATATTGTGTTGAATTATGGATGAATTTACTGTTGGAGGACATTCTGACTCTAAAAAACTCATCCACGTTCATACAGATTAATGAAATTCTAACTGCTTAGAAGAACAGTAGACTTGGACTCAATCTGTAGGCCAACACAGAATCAGTAAACTACTGTAAATCACCATGGGTTCCTAAATACGTTTTTAAGATCTACCTACCAGATACAGTAACTACTGTAAATCACCATGGGTTCCTAAATACGTTTTTAAGATCTACCTAACAGATACAGTAACTTCTGTAAATCACCATGGGTTTTCAAAATAGTGTTAAATTATTTAATTGTTTAAATGTATAAGTAAAACGAAAGGCCTTTAAGATTTATTTTAGATTTTGTTTAACAATAAATTAGAAACTGTTACACCTCAAAGTAAATTCTAAAATAACAGTGTGCTTTAACAAATAAGCTATTATATAAAGAGTGCATTGTTTGCCTGATTCATCAAGCATATAAACATTTCCTTGTGGTAGCTGTCATTCTCTCACAGACTGATACCATTTGTTACCATCTCACAACTTACATTTTTAAAGCTGTAATTAATGTTGCAGAACAAAATGTGCGAATCTCCTCAAACTTTATTTTACTAGCCCCAAAAACAGCTCTTCTAAAAACTAAAGATATCCCAGAGGAAACCCATGAAATCTATAAAACACATTTATTTCCAGGTTTTAGGAGCACAAACAGGACAGCTCTATAGATTCATTGCTGTATTCAATGATAAGTCAGGGAGATGCACCAGTCTGTGCGTTGAAGTTTACCAGCTGGTGCTGGACCGACAGGCAGGGAGGGAGGGCGACTCTACACAGCAACATGATAAATTAATGAAAAACATGAACTTATGAACCCAACACATTTAAAATACAAACAAACCGGCTCACCAAACTGCCACAAACCTGGCAGCACCTGCGTCAACACCATTCCAGCGCATTCAACGTCCGCTCCATCGCAGCGTCCCGGTCTGCTGGGATTTAGTCCTTGTTGCTGGCAGCTATCACAATAAGCCATGAGGGAGTGCCAGCTTGGCACAAGGCTCATGCTGTTCTCAATGCATGACTGGGTAGCCATCCATCTGAGTTGATTTTCCGTGAGTCAGTCAGCCTGCGCGCTGTTTTCTACTCACATAGAACACAAACAGCTGAACAGATTTGGGAAGGGCAGGCGGTGCCTACGTTTAACATTGTGGGCTTGGGAGACGCGTCCGTGAAGCGCACACCCATTAAGATACAGCCCACAGCCAGCCTCAGCCATCGGAACACGGTTTAAAACGATCATGAGGGAGACTATTGCCATCAGTAATAAAGCCGTGACATTTAAAAGAGATACTGACGGAAAGATGGACATATATCAAATGTGAACAAAAGTAAAGAAAGGTCATTAATGATGTAGATGTATTAACCGCTCTGCATACCGATACGAGCCTCAGTTTGTAAATCTATCCACCGCGCCGCGCGTCAGCGTCCAATTAACCCTCGCTTAGTATTAATAATAACCTGAGCGCATACGGGTAAATGATGCCAAAAACGCACAGCAGTAACGCACTGATCGCTGTATATTGTGTCCATTTGCACAGGTGCGTCTCTCGAACGCACGTGTACTCTGACCAGCACGCGACGCAAGAACGCGTGGCGCGTGAACGCTGAAAAGGCAGGAATGACCGATTCATTACAATGAGCGTAAGTGAAGCGCAATACAGACAAATGCGGTTGAGCTTTCACAACACACTTTATATTTGCGTTGTGACTGCATAACATACGTTCAATAAAGCGATTACCTGTTATAAAGACAGAGGATCGGGGCGGAGTTGATCTTTCACCTGCCGCACAAGAATGTTTTGGGTAGCTGTGTGAAATACAAACACGCAGTCCCTTGTTCCTGATTTTACACTGAATATATGCGGTCTGAATTATTTGTTTTGTAAGAGTCTATAAGACTTGAGCGCTCACGGGTGGGCTGAACCCCCCACGTTTACACTCAACCTTTTAAATCTGCGCTGTACGAGACACATTGTCTGAAATGAATGCGCAAAAACGAATAAAAGCAAATAAGAGAGGGTAAAAATAATGTAGCCGTCCCAAACATGCAAGAATAAGCATATTCACGTTAAAAACTACATTCATAATGGTTCAGATAAGCACTTACCCAACAATCGCGACGTGGATACGGGCAGTTCTGAGGGGTATCCACGGCACTTAGAAGCGCTAGACGAGCTCCTCTGCTCCAGTGACGCGAGAGGTTCCCTTAAACTCAGGGCGCGTTACGATTTATGCGGCGAAAATGATTGGGCGAAAACGCACTTTGATGAAACTGGATCGGGAGCTGAATTGAATCGGATCAAAACCACATTAATCCAACATTAAAGTTGACAAAGATCGTTTTACCGACCAGTGCGCAAAACACCAGCACCATCATCAACATTTAGCGCTCTTTAATGATCATTATGCAAAAAAGGATTTAAAATGCTAAAGATGTTCTTCACCTGCCCTTCTGATTCATCGTCACATGTGTTTTGCAGTGGACGAAAAAGAGATATATTGAGACCAATTTATATAAGTATATATTATTATACAGATGATAATAAACTATCTATAACTAACTAACTAACTAACTAACTAACTATATATATATATATGTGTATAATAAAACACATGAACTTCATGTGCAACGGGATCGAATGTGAAATGTGTAGTCTATAACATTTTCATATGAATCACATGTGGTGAAACATGGTGACGTTTTCACGTGTGATCACCATGTGTTTTGATCACCTGCGTGATCAAACGCACCCACGTGTCTTTTCTTGACATGATGATACAATGATACTAAGTATAATACTATTACTATAATCACATACCCTACCATAACATGATTGTGGTACTCCAAAAAAGAATTATGGTGCATGTAATAATAACAGCATGGTGCATGTAATAATAACAGCATGGTGCATGTAATAATAACAGTATGGTGCATGTAATAATAACTGCATGGTGCATGTAATAATAACTGCATGGTGCATGTAATAATAACAGCATGGTGCATGTATTAATAACAGCATGGTGCATGTAATAATAACAGCTTGGTGCATGTAATGATAACAACATGGTGCATGTAATGATAACAGCATGGTGCATGTAATGATAACAGCATGGTGCATGTAATGATAACAGTATGGTGCATGTAATGATAACAGTATGGTGCATGTAATAACAACAGTATGGTGCATGTAATAATAACAGCATGGGCCGGTATTCCCATGGGACATGTACAAAGCAGCAACCATGTGTTATGCATTGCATAAAGCAGACCCGTTTTTCCTGAGTGATTTACAGCATCGTCAATGCATTTTATCGGAATGAACGTGATTTGAAAGGACGTTCCTGGATCAGCATCACTGGTCCTGGAACAATCAAAGTCATTTGGCAGGAATCTTGTTCCCAAAAGATGTTGATCCAGAAACATCTTGGCAAAATCACCCCGCCCACCCGTTCCCCGGATTGAGCCCGTGACCTTGGCAATACAAGAGCCACTTTAAGTACGTTAAACACTTAAAGTCCTTCAAAACCCTTTTTAATGAAGACACCACGGTCTCATAACAATCTCATCTCTTGTTTCCTCTGATCAATCTAACTGCCTTCCCCAGATTAAAAAAAGATTGTTTACATCTTGTTTGGGAACAGCCTATGTTACACCCAAGATGCTTGATTATGATTGGTTTGATTTCTCATCTGTTTAAAATCAGATTATAAGAAACTATCACCCAGTCTGGCACTAGCTGTCAGTGTTGGTGGGCAGATTTATTCAGAAATTAATGGTAATGAGGACATCACAAGCGTGAACACGCACAGACAGACAAAACACACATCTTTAAATCTGAGCTAGAAATGAGAATGAATTCAGTCAGTCAACTTTAATCATGCACGCGTAACCAGCTTGACTGCAAAATATGTTTCTCAAAAATTGTATCAAGTCAGACGTTTCCTATATTATAAAGACAGGTAACTTGGCTCCCCCTAGTGGCAATCCTCAACATATACATCAGTTAATAAACCTCCCTCCATACATCCAGCCATCTATAAATACCACCCTCCCTCCACCCACCCATCCATCCATCCCTCCCTCCATTCATCCCTCCATTCATCGACACCACAAATAGGCAAAAAGAAATATTTATTTCATGATAGAACTCAGTTTGTAAATAACTGACCATTCAAAAAAATGTACACGATTCCAATTCCATGTTATTTTTTTCAAATCTTTTTCAGGATTCACAGACAGCAGTTGTAATATCTATGAGCACATGCAATGGGTTTTCATCCACTACACAAACAGGAACTAAAGCCCCTAAGCCAGCACTCTCCCGACCTGAGCTGCACTCTCTCATCACTGCGGACAGCTGCGCTCAAGAGTCCAACACTCTCCACCTTCATCTGCAGCTTTATACTGTCAATTTCGAAAGGCCGGCTAACAGCACAAGGTGTTTCTCAGAAGCCGGTAGGACATCCGTGCACTTATAGAGTTTACAGGTGACGTTCAAGGGTTCGCTGTTCACTTTTCTCCTCCAGAGGTAAAAATAAGGACATTTGTTATCTTTAAATAATATTCAACTTTAATGTCCAGGTCTGCAGTGTGGTGTCCTGTTTTAAAAGGTCTCTGGACAGGTAAAGTGCACTTGAAGGTTGAGGTTCTTCAACAGTGGATCCTGCCCTAACTCAGGGTATTTAATCTGTAGCTCTGTAGCACCGAGCGACCACCAATCACCAGTAAGGCAAGATACTGTGGCAGTCTGCAGGTGAGAACGGATGAGTTTGGCATGGTTAAACATACGTGCTTGTAGAAGACCAAAACATCTCACAAAAACCTCTGGGCTTCGGTTTGAACTTCTCCCTTTTGCGTCCAACTTTGGACCACTGAGAACATGGAAATAATGAAGGTGAACCAGTGAATCCAGTCCTGACACTCCGCTGCACGTTTGCATCATCTCAGATCTGGATGTGTGGACCTTCGCTGTCTAAGCCAACCAAAGCGGTTTTGGGCCAAGCTGTCCCAATGACTGGATGATTTCAGATGGTGAGCAGAACTGGTCGTCTCTCCTCCGTGATGTTTCTCAGCTGTGGTGGAGCAGAGTCCAGAGTTCAATGGGCGGTGGGTGTGTAGTGCTGCAGCTATACATAAACCAGACTCCTCTAGAGTACAGAACAAATATATAAAGGCACCGTATTCCTGGACAGGGTGGATATATAAATGACTGTGTACAGTGTGCAAGACAAATCTGAGCTCCATCGCTTTTACCTCCACCTGTAAAGGCATTACCAATTGCTAAGGCAAATTCTCTCTGAAAAGCAATGCAAAGTGCATTTCCTGCTCGCGTATATTCTTTGACCGCCGCCGTTGAACAAATGCCCAACGCTGCATTTATAATCATAGATATTTCTCTTTAATAAATTATAGATTTAGATTTATACCTATACCCCCACCTCTATTATACCCCGGTGGCCGGCAGCACACACTACAGGTATATCGCTGTACATTTTAAAGCCATGCTAATCCCTTTGGCCAGTTCAAGGTTAAAGTTCCGCTCCGTTCACAGTTTATCCGTCCGGCGCCGTGAACGGACAGACTCCGAGCACTTTATTCTTCACAGAGAGCACGCAGACATTCCGAGACGGGAAAAGAAAGCATATTTGTACATGACGACGGGAGACAGACGTACAAATACTCATTGTAAAATACGTTTCCAGCAAAAAGTGTTCCACCGGGTGTTTCCATGGAAACCAAAGAGTCCTCCTTGAGGGACGGGGATCAGAATGCAATCTGATTGGAGGATCGGTGAGCCCGGAACGTCACTGCACCCCCTCCTCATCGACGTACGTGGAGGGGAACCATCCAATCTGAACGGGGAAACATAAACAGATCTGGTTTTTACAACCCGAGTCAACACTGAATCATACATTAGACATATGTCAATATACTAGTATCCGCATCCTCTAATACGATTGGCCGATAGAGAAGTGCTGATGTTTTATATAAAGGCACAAGAACACACAGTGTCACTGCTTTATATCACTTGTTGCTTTGGCGTCTTTTAGAACTGTTTTGGTTTGCAGTGAGAATATGGCCAAATGCTTGTGTGATGCCTAACACGTCATTCTCCTGCTCTCTCACCCTGCCGTTGGCCTCTCCTTTCCACCAGCCCTGGTCTCCGCCGATCTTGCTGTAGATCTTGACGATGTCTCCCTCTCTCAGCGACAGCTCTCTCATGTCTCGCGCGGCAAAGTTGTACCTCGCCACGGCTGTGCTGACCACCCTGGGCGTGAACACTGCACAGCACCAACACCACCCCAGATTAGCACAGGTACAATGCACAGCACAGGTTTACACCAGACATATGAAATGACAGTGGGTCTCCTTCACTAACCAGAATATATAACCAGAATATATAGCATGTTATATAATATAACCGACCCACTGGAGCCTCAGGGGTTATTTATAGTCATTTATTGTTCATTTGAATAGTCATTTATGTTAATTTATTGTAAACGTTTGGTTAATTTATTATGCATTTATGCTAATCACGTGTAGTCTAGGCCTACATAAAAGGTGTCGTACTCTTCAAGTACACAACCTGTCCACAATTATCAGTGAGTGAGACCCATTGAGAGTGAGATGTGAATGAATTGCGTGTTAGAACATAACGGGTGTGTGATTATGAATGTTATGGATCTCTGGAAGCAGATGAGGAACAAGTCAACAAGGGGAGGGATGTGGGTGGAAGGATGAGTGGCGTGAAATGAAGAAGACGTGGAGGAGGTGACGCGGATGGATGTCAGAAGATGAGAAAGAAGCTCAGACGTGCAGTACCTGACCAGAAGGGAGCAGAGCTTTGAGAGGAGAAGTTGAGGCCCTGAGGACTGAGGAATGAGAAGTTGTAGGAAGCACAGGAGGCTGCTGAGACAGGTGGGAGGGAGACAGACAGAGTGAGGGAGGTAGACAGAAAGAGAGAGAGAGAGAGAGAGAGAGAGAGGGAGAGAACAAGCAAACACAACGCAGGAGGGAAGAGGAGGAAGGGCACAACAGAGTTAACAGGTGAAAAATAAAGGCAGAGAACGGTGAACTAAGTTTAAGGACAATGGGTTCCTTACCAAATAAAAGTATGTCAAGGGTGTGTGTGTGTGTGTGTGAGAGAGAAAGAGAGAGAGAGAGACAGACAGAATGCGCGTTCTGTCTAGAATTCTCATATAACTTTCATAACTCATTAACTACATGATGAAGGGTTAATTATTCCGGTGACTCTTTTTCATTTTTGGAACATGATTTTTGGAGCATCCGTCCCAATCACGCCACTATTTAAACATTCCGCCTAAAATCTCTTCCGTGGAAGAAAGAAAGTGGACAACAGTGAGAGTGAGGACAGAATTGTGTTTTTTTAAGTCAACTATCCGTTTAATCTCTGCAGCTCTGGTGATCTTGCTCCTAAAATCCGTTTCACATTTTCACTCCCTCTAAACAGCCATTGTCTTTGATTTCACAGTCGTGCACTCACATAAAGGAATCAGCTAACACCAGTTAAGCTTCACTGCATGACGAACAAAGACGATCTAACACGGGCTCTCAGCCGAGCAGGGCCAACATCATTTATAATACATCTAAGGAAGCATCTGTTTATTGCAGCCTTTTCAGCTGGCTGGGCCAAACCTGACCCCCAGGAGCCAGAAGTCACAGTCAGGCTTCTGCATTAGCCAGTGTGGGCAGCTCCTTAAATACCAAACCTGTGGTGACTGACAGCTGAAATGGTCAGGGGGCGGGGCATACAGAATGTGAGGGCGGGACCAGCTGGCGGGTTTGTTTGTGCAGACTTTCAGAGCGTGTCCGTGGAGGCTGCTTGCCAGACTGGCGGGGTGTCAACACTGAGACTGTGCCAGCGTCAAAAGATAAAAGAGAGAGGGAGGAAGACAGAGAGACATAAAGATACAGGCAGGAAAGATTATATTTGTGAATCTTTACCTGGTGAGCGCGTGTTGGTTCGAGAGCTTGAGCGTTCCCGGGATTTGTATGGGTACCGTAAGGTGGTATCCAGCAGTTTAAAGCTCTCTTTCAGTGAGTGACTCTGATAATACTCCACAAGCTCCTGTTACATAAAGAAACATACACAGTTACCTACAGTCATCTCACGCGCGCGTGCGCTGAGAGATAACTCCCACTGCCAGACGTTTGACTTACCAGGAGGCTTTCGAACTTCTTGGCCTCTGTGATGTGAATCCAGTTGTCTTTCTCGATAACTTTGATGTGCTTCACTTCATCATTAAACCTGTTACAAAAACAATCCCTCAGCTCTAATTTGCCACCTGAAACGTTTCTATTTAAAGCGGCGATCTGTGACTTTTGCCTCTCTATCGCCATCTCTGTTTGAGACATAAAACCGCAGGTTATTTGCGGGTTAATGTCTTAACGTGGATGCGTTTAAATTCTTAAACTGCTGTAGGAACAAACTACAAATGCTCTACTGTGCTCGGCACCCACACACACAATATAACTGTCGGTTTATTTCTGTTTATTTTTATGTGTTTGTTTCATCTTGACTTCTATATATGACTCACTTGATACTGATGGCGAATCTCTCGGCCTCTGCCGTCCTCTCTCGGATCAGGTACGTCCCG
Organism: Botia kubotai; assembly: GCA_036877585.1. Taxonomy (NCBI): domain Eukaryota; kingdom Metazoa; phylum Chordata; class Actinopteri; order Cypriniformes; family Botiidae; genus Botia; species Botia kubotai. Next base: position 1,106 of record JAZGTI010008219.1, on the reverse strand, counting down.
CTGCTGTGGGACTTGAGCAGGTTGTCGGCCTGCTGCCGTTCCATGTTCCCCGCAAACCTGAAGCCCACAGGGGACACACACCTGATTCACTGAGCCCGTTCAATCCACTGTACATCATTACAGTGTTAGTTCATTAAAAGACAATGAAGACTCCCCACGCCTCACAATTAGCCTAACGCTAATCAATCATCCTCATCGATTCTGGTTTCGACGCTAATACATTTCCATGCAAATCTCGGTAGATCAAAACACGCTAATGTAGCTGTAAATGAATCGCTGTAAATAACTTTCCACATATTTTATAACGAACGAGAAAACAAAATTATAATTTTATAAAACAAAACACTGTCGCATCTTGTTATTGTAAAGTGTAAATGTGCTGGTAAACAGAATGAGGTACCAGGGATAAACGTAATAATCCGTCTCTCTGGAGGATTGACGACTGGAGAATGACTGGAAAGGCTGTAAGGAGAAACCATCAAAGAATGATATGAGGTCACGAGGGTCGCTTATGTTTACACAGTGACAAACAAGCGCTTATGTTTATTGTCTCAGTGCACAGACATTTCAACAACAGAACTTAGTAATACCTTGGGATCTAGACATGGTTTCACACTAGAACTGGGGAAGAAGCCGGTCTTCTGGGTTAGGATGAGTTTGCCCTGAGAGGTGCAGGAAATGATTGACAGGTCCAGATTAATGGAGGGTTGTGGATATGGTCGCGGTTATCATTGAATACATGTCAAATAGTGAGTCTGAAGGCTCTTGTACCTCCCACCACGAGGTGTCTGGATCTCCCTTCAGGAGCTCAATCACTTCTCCTGTTTGGAAGCACAGAGGCATCTTGCCTGGTGGGGCAGGGGTACCATGGTAATTCCTGATGGCCACCATCTTTGGACCTGTAAATCAGACGCATGAAAAAACAAAACACTCATCAGCACTGCTGTAGGAAAGCGAAGTATTGAGTTTTATATAAACACACACCAGATGGCAGCAGAGAGCTAAGGTGTCATTTCAAGACTATTGCGCTTGGGTTTGTCCATGTCAGTTTAAGAGCTTTAACCTAAAAGCTGTGCGCAATGTCTACACTTCTCCCATTGACATAA
>JAZGTI010008218.1:0-20455 GCA_036877585.1 Botia kubotai | reverse complement strand
TTTTTATAGCTATGCAGACCTTTCTAGAAGTTGTGTTTCATTTAAGTATCAACTTTGTCTCAGATGTTTCTCCTAAAAGTCTGTGAGAGAAATAAAAATAGAGACAAATAAAGTAATTGTTGACATAAAAAATATGTAATTGTTGGCATAGCTGAGATTATTTGGTCTCTGAATTTTATGAGATCATTTCATTTGATATTAAAATCTCTGACATTTGAAAGCAGAATTGAATATCCCAACAAATTTCACCACAGTTTGGGAGATTGTTTTGATGACTTCTGTGACTAAAGAAGATGTGAAATTACTGGGGTCTTTTTCTCATAAGAAATCTTAAAAGTCTCAGTTGAAACCTAATTTGAATTTACTTTCATCTCTGAGAAAAAGAGGTGAAAGATACCTTTCCTCCAGGTATTTCCTGTCAGGCAAACGACATGATCTATACCCCTCCACCAGGGGGCACAATTCCAGGTAGTACTGATCACTTCCTACAGTTCTTCCATTATATTCCAGCATATTGCATTATACTAGAGAGGAAATCCTTAGGCAAACACAACCTAGTAGTCAGATGCCTTGGAGGCTACCTGGCTACCTGCCTTGGAGGCTATCTGACTACCTGGGAGGTTCCCACTGCTCCTTTTCAGGGACCAGGCTACAGCCCCTCTATCAGGCAGCCTTATGCCTTGAAGTGGCATCTTTTTATTAACTGGTGTTCCTAGACCCACAGACATGGCCCAAGGGGCCAGATGTATGTTCCTACAGGAGAGTTTGCAGACACAATTGTCTATTTCGTCCTGAAGGTGATCATGGCGGTTATTGCAGCATATTGCATTATACTAAAAAGGAAATCCTTAGGAAACACAATCAAGTAGTCAGATGCCTTGGAGACAAATGGAGGTGGAGATATCGCTGAAGATATGGCAAATACCCTCTTGGGATCTCTGCTTGGTCCTTGTGGCCCTTAAAAGACCACGTTTGAGCCTACTGACTGTGCTCACTTCTGCCAAGAGGGTAGGATCTGCAGGTGTTGCCTGTGCCTAATAATTGCCTCGAGCTCGGGCCAGGATTTTCTCACAATTGAGACTGTGGTCGGGCTACGTACCTGAGGTTCCCTTACCGGGTGATAAGCCTGCAGATCTCCCACAGTTGGAGGAGGACCCAGCCTTCTCTGTCCAGTTTATGTTCTGCATATTTTTCTGGACCTCACTGAAAATTAAGAACTGAGCAGCTTTTTGTGTGCTTTGGATGTCAGCAGAAGTGGATCTCACTGGATCGTGGATGACATTTTTGGCCTACCGGTCTCAGGGTGTGCTGTGTCCCTTTTGAAGCTAGCTTTGTGCTTCTAGACATAGTCTTCTCTTGGCTGCCCCTCTAGCAGACATTTGCAAAGTTGTGGGCTGGGCCCCACGCAAAACTTTTGCAAAGTTTTATAACCTCAGACTTGAATCTGTCTCTTCTACTGTGCAGTCTACCTGACAAGCACCTTGAAGTACAGATAGGGTGTCTTGCTACAGCATTTTTCCCTCAGTGGCGATAATGAGGGCTCTTGACCCCTGCAAGTTCCCCTATAGTGAACCCTGGACATTTTGTTTTCTATTCAGCCTGCAGCCTGGCAGAGGGGCTCAGCATCTGGATATGTCGTTCGCAGCAACCTAATTGGTTTGCTCATTGTCCGATCATCATATGTGATATAAAGTGATTTATTTTGGTAATCTCATATGAGTATCTTAACACAGTCTGGTTTCCCTTTTGGTAAACCTGTGTCTTTCCCTAGACAAGAACTATCATCGACATGGCCTTTAAACTGGAATGGACTTCCTACAGTAGTCCCCCATTAATAGGCGTAATTTGATTGTGTATTTCCCCTGAAGGCCATCTGATTTCCAAATGTAACCTCACCTTAGGTAGGTTGTGGTCTCTGCAGAGACTTCTCTTAGTGGCGCACCCCATTTTCCTTTTATACTCGGATGACTCGGAAAGGAATTGGCATGCAAATCCCATCAGCCATTTCTCATCTGTGTTTTCTAATAAGAAGCAGAGTGATTGGTCTCCTGAGGTCAAATCCCTAGTGTCACTACATCAACACAACTCTCATTCCTTTCATCGGGGAATGGAGATTACAGATGTAACCAAGATGTTATTCATGTGTAATTTTGAAAACGACTAGTTTTTATTTTAATACATGTTATACATTGAAATAGCCATTTTAAAACTATTATAACTCATTCTGAATGAAGCCAAGGTGAGCAGAGCTTGCAGAGCTGAGTACTTGCAGAGTGTGGGGTTGTCATAAGTCTTCTTTGTAATCTTTGTGTGAGTAGGTTTAAATGTTAGTAAATACTTACTGTGTGATAAGTATTGAGCGGCCAATGTCTTAAATTAACTGTAAAATGTACCTAAACAATTAATTAGCATGTGAATAATTTGTTGGCTGTCCCAATGCACATCTAAACCGGAAACTCAGATGCTCTAAAGCATACTTTAACATGATACTGGTATCACATTCCCAGTGGGGCTTTGGTGGTTCCACATGCCGGCGGCCTCATGAGTTTACCTCCCAGCATCTTAATATAACTGTGAATCAGAGAGATAAAGGGCACAATAACAGGCAACATCATGCATGGTTTGGCTTGTAAAGATTCTCCAGCTGTCCAGTGGATTAAGCTCAGTGATTAAAAGCTTAAGCCTCATGGCACCGTGAATGTGGCAGGCGCCTCTGTCTTAGGGAATGTGCCATGCCAAGACTGGCTGGTATCGTCCTAGTCGCCAGGTCTGGAGCCTCTGTTCTGTCCTGCCAGAGACAGAGCCTGTCTATTAGGAATTTGAATTAAACCCAGAGTTTAGGTATATTAAATGGTATATTAATGTTTGTAGAATAAAGGATTGTTTCAGAGCATGACAAAATCAGCTTAGGTAAAATCTGTTAACCATATTTTATAAACAAATGTTGTTATTTTGTCTTTTTTGCTGGTTTGTTTGATTTACATTCAGAAATAATAAACTGTAAGCTCACACAATAGTGTTGTTTAGTTGTGCATCATTTGATGCCCATATCAAATTCACAATTTACTTTTTCTTACACATTTCTTGTAAAAGTGCGTTGAGTACATTGTAGAATAGACAGGAATCAAAAGAAAGGAAAATGTCTTTGATCTTTTCCTGTAACAAGGAACAAGTAATGCTGAGGTCATGGGATTGACTTCCAGGAAACATGCATGTTTTAACGCACATGTATCCTTCTCAAATATAAGCAATCATACTGCATTGTGATAAGCTCAATGAAAAAATTGAAAAATAATTAATCAGGAATCAAGATTAAATTATTGGTATCAAATATATATTTAATTAATATAATTATGTATTATAATAAAATTATACAAATAACAATACTTCTATCGCATACAGATTTCAGTTCAGTAAAATTTCTCTTAATATTTATGTGCTGTGTATTATACTTATAATAGAGTATTTGCTTAGTATTAGCTTAGCGACATGCTAACATAAAACTTAATGAATGCAGAGCACAATTTGTGTGGTACACAGAGTTACTGCCTTGTAAAACATCATGGAATTCCATAAATGAGCACACTTATAAGGTTTCTTACAGCTGCCTATGTGGGCCACAAGGCAGCTATTGGGTTTTGGAATAAAACTAACTGATTCCTATGTGATGATGTGACATGGCATTTGAGATGGGAAATGGTCATACTGTGGACTGGTCTGTTATGTAACACAGAGGAAAGTTCATGGTGCACAGAGATGCCTACAGGAAGCACTCTGGGTTCTTTGTATCTCTTTACTCAAATGTTGGCTCAAACGAGGCAATTGGAACCTAAGTAAAATATGGGATGACAAAAAGAGTGACACACTGGCTCTATGCGTAGAGCACAGCTGTGAGCTGGGCAAACACACACATACTCACACACATAACCCCAATGGGTCTGTGCCACCAACAACAACGTAACCTGTCATAGTAAAAAATGAGAGTCGTTGAAAGTGTTGGTAAAATCTAGTTGCACTGTGAATGATACGCCTTGGCTAGGTTTTAAATGTGTTGCGTGTTATTCCAATAAAAAATTTTTATGTTGTGTAATGGAAGTAAAAATCTTCACAGAAACCGTTTCTAAATGCCTAATGTGCGAAAGATTAAAAAAATGAGATTTTGTTCTGAACAAGTATCACCATACATCATTTATGCATCAGAAAGCTAGAGTCCAGAACCGTTTGCCTTGTTGCTATGAATAGTTGTTTAAAAATAGGGCTGAATAAATAAAGCTGTACTGCTCTAAATAATATTCTTATTGCTTTATAACACCTCAATATATCGTCAGGAACCCAGGGGATTTATTTTGTGTTGTCTGTATCTGCACTTTTGACTCTCAAAGTGACAACATCTGTGGACATGCATGAATCACTAAGGACCATCATCATTGTACAGCAAGTGTGGGAAGTATTCTATAGGGGGGTGTTAAAGGGGTGTTTTAAATCTCATTCACTCATCTTTATAAATTTACCATCGTGAGCAAACATCTAAGAACCAACAGGTTTGGAAATGTATTCTCCTTTTCCACCACCTTATATAGTGTTGAGTGCACTTACATAAAATAAAACAAATTATTTTAATAACTCATATGACAGAACAACATGTACACATGTAAGTATAACCAAATATTCTTTATTGTTCCTGCAAAACACGATCACTTTCCTTTATTTTGGGAAATGTGGGACAAGTATCAAAGCTTTTCAATTTAAATAGGGTTGTCAGCATCCCTGATGATTATGTATACATATAACGTTTTAAAGATTTCCTAGATCTGCTTAAAGCTTAATTGGATATTTGAGTAGTGAAGCTTTCAGCAGTGATTTTATACTTTAATTCAATGAGCTTTTGAGAGACAAAACGAACCTCGGTATCATGTCTCATCCAGAAATTGGGAGTACAGCATCAAGCACATTTTTGAGATCTGCAGGACTTTGCTGGTCAACATGTGAAACAAGACTGGGCAAATGTTCAGGATGAGCCATGCTGATTATAATCCACAAATGTGAGATGCTCTTCCCCAGCCAGATGCCCACCCTTTCTTGTTTTGTGTGCAGTATTTGAGTGTCAGGAGATCTTGAGAAACAAACAAACAATAATAAAAAACACTTGGTGGGCAAGATTCAAGATCTCAGTGAGTGAGGCTCCTTCAGCATGAAGAATCATAATAGCATAGGCTGGGGGAGGGTCTGTTTTCCTAGAGTTTGGTCATTTGTTAGCTAAATTCTGCTGTCTGAAGATCAGGAGAAACTTGTTAATTCTTTGAATTAACTGAAGTGAAGATAATGGGATGTATCCCAAACCACTCAAGCTCCATTCCCACTGTGTGAAAGAGGTGGTTACTTGGGTATGATTGTAGGAAGATTATAGCATGCCTGTTCTGTGACAAAAAAACATGATTTTGAGGAACTATATTAGCCAATGTTGTGCTAAAAATGTAGGTCATTCATCTATATTTTACACATAGTTCAGTTAAAAGGTCCTTTTTAATCTACGTAAGCAGAACTACGTGCTTTATGGTATATTTATGTTATAAATTGTAATAGATGTTATAGAAAATATGGTTTCAACTGTCATGTGATTTCCACATTGTGGCAATTAAAGTTGATATGCAAGGGATTGTTAATCAAAAACAAAACATTACTTAAGCTTATGTGATTTTAAATATGACTTATTCTTCTGTGCACAAAATAAGATATTTTGAGAAATGTCTCAGAGGTTTAATGTCCATACAATGGAATATTTTGTGGTAACCACATACTTCAAAATATCTTCTTTTGTATTGCTTGGAGGTAAAAAAGTCACACTGGTTTGGAATAACATTACAGTGGGTGAACTATCCCTTAACCTGTCCCTTGTTATTTTTAGTATTGTAGGTAAGTTAGTACAAAAATATATGCGAACATACAGATTAATTTCCACTGCCAAATATATAAACTCTAGCCACAAAAATGACTTCATTGAAGTGAATATGTCCCTGCAATAACTAAGCACAATGACTGTTAAAGTTTGGTGATTCATACTAAATAAAAATTCTTGTTCAAAGTGCAGTCTAAACATAAGTCATTGTGATGACAGATGACAGTGGGTCACGTAAGGTGCAGGAAGCATATTTGTCTCTGTCACAGAAGATCTGTTTTTCTTTGCAGGTGTTCATATGCTCATATTAACCAGCATGAAGAATTACCTGTAGATCACTGAATGATGACAGATTATGACAGGACATGCTCCCATATAATGACCTAGAGAACATTTCATAAACATCTTTCCCAAATGAGATTTGTTTAAATATCACAGTTGTGTCTAAATTAAATAAAATGGAAACTTTTGCTTAAAGAGGTTATATGATGTGTTTTTATGTTTTCCTTTTCCTTTAGTACACAAACATTATACATGCACAAACAGCTGCATTAGTTCTGCAAAGTTACAACGCTCAAAGTCTCCCACAAATTTTTTTATTTTAAAAGAAAAGGCTGATTCAGCCCTGCTGATCAGCTCGGTCTACTCCTCCCCCACATTCTTATGTCACAGTGTGGGAATATTTAAATAATGCAACCCACATGCATATGCAAAAAAGGCATGACTTCAGTTATCGCAGTTGTGTTGCAGTGCAAAGTGCAGATGGATTTTTGCTTACAGACAGTATCCTCTGCTCTGCTCTGGAGTCAAAAAGACTACATACATACATGAACTACATGTTTTGTTTTACTGGGGCTTGCAAAGTTGGTTCTGATTGATTGGCTTGGTCATCTGCATTTTTCTAGATCTGAGGGCTCAAACAGATATGGTAAAACTGACTACATTATTAACTGTCTTTATAATGGCTTCGGAAGCTGGAATACAAAATTATGATAAGATACAAAGCGGTAGAGCATGACGTTAACTACGGTAAGGTCATGGATTCGATCCCAGGGATTGCACATACTCAGAAACAATATATAGTATAATGCAATGTAAGTCGCTTTGGATAAAAGCATCTGCCAAATGCATAAATGTAAGATATTTGTCTGTGTCAGCTGGCCAATCAGAGTACGCTGTACTGTACATAAGGGAGGTACAATAATGTACGTTATGTAAAAAAAATTGTTTTTTGAAACTTAAACCATGTTAAAATTCCATTACACTCTATACGCAATGAAATGACGGGTCTGAAGCTCTGGGATCCATTTGCAGCATTTATTAGGAACAACAGACTGTCACGGAGGAGATTCCAGCCCCGCCTCCTCCGCGCCAACAGAGGGAACCGTTGCCAGAATATTAGTTCATCGTCAAACAAACTCCATTTCCCATAGTCCCACATCCCCACATACTAATCATTCCCATTTGGTCACCTGTGGACAATTACCATGCCCTATATAAACTGTGCACTTTGCTCATTCTGTGCAAAGTCTTGATTTGCCATGGCTATCATTACTGAGTGGGTTTCCTAGTGTTAGTTATATCGTGTTTGATCTCTGGACTGTTTAACATTTATGCCTGTTTGCTGCCTGCCTTAATTCCTGGACTGTGTATACCTTTTTGTGAATGCTTTCTGCTTGCCCTGACCTTTGCTTGTATATCATTTTTGCCCTGCTCTGCCTACGTTGTTGTTGTTTGTTGGTTACCGATCTCTGCCTGTTTTTTGACTACGATTAATAAAGGCGCTGCACATGGATCCAAACGCTTCTGAATCATTGTTACACAGACAGGTGTGGGAGGGTCCGTAACCAGCAAACAGGCATGGCAGAGACATGGCAAAACCAAAACAATGAACAGTCCAAGATCGGGGCAGGCAGCAAACAGGCAAAAACGATAAACAATCCAAGATCAAAAGAGCAGGCAGCAAACAGGCAAAACAATAAACGATCAAATCAAATAAGATTTGAAAAAGTCAAATACAGGAAAACATATTCGAAAAATATGAGGAAAAACACTCAGAATTAATGGCTGGGGCAAATCAAGACTTCGTAATAAATGAGAGTTTGGGTGTGGTGTATATAGGGGTGGTGATGATGATACTGGGTGCATGTGAAGTGGAGGTAGTGGTAGCACTTACCGGGAGCTGTTTAAAAACCGGTCACAATAGAGGCACAGGTGATTCTGCTTACGGCATTCGCATTCCTCTGGCGTAAGGTGAGTGACACCTAACTGCATGGGTTCCATAGAAATGACTACTTCGGGGGTGTGATGAAGGACCGTGCGAGGAGGTCGTCGTGAATGGATCAGATTATCTACTTGGATAGTAATTTCAATGAATTCCCCCATACTTTTCCCCTCGTCCCAGCAGGCTAGTTCGGACTGGAGCTCCTGGTTTAATCCTCTCCGAAACAGGAGCTTTAATGTGTCCTGTACCCACTCGGTCTGGGCAGTGAGATTACGAAAAATCAAGGCATATTCTGTCGCAGTTTGTCTAATTTTACTGTTGTGTCAGGTTTAAGAGAGAATAAGAGAGAATGTCCTAATTTTTTTTTTTTTTAATTTGTGTTATGCAATCAACACAATATTAAATTCCCTCAAGACCAAATTATCTGAACACTATCTTGTAATAGCTCTATACTTTTACTGTATGTAAGCAATCAATTTTGAAATGTGCTATTATTATTATCATGCTAAACTTATACAAGAAATATCTGACACAGTTGAAACTTTAAAAAAACAAGTGTCTTAAAAGTGTCAACCTTTGAGCAATACTGTTTTACTTTCTGAGTTTTGATTAGCGTTAAACATGCATTGAAAAAGCACAGCACTATAGTTCCCAATATTATGTCTTATGAAACATACAAAATACAGTTTGCATCATGCACTGATTGCCTAAACTGCTTAACAGTTTTAGAATCTTTCCATCATTTACCCAACACAAGTCTTTGATACAGTTTGAAAGCAAACAAAAAACAGTTGTTATTAACAACAAAATTAAATTGAGCATGTCTTGTAACCAGCATTCTGCTATGAGAGAAATGCTATGAGAGCACCGCTGGGTTTAAATTTAGGAAACGGTGATGTGAGCAGGCAGGCAAACAAGCCCAGGTCTGCTGGTAGAACCTGGAGGACAGGCGAGGCTGAAAAAAAGGCTGTGAATGTGGCAGTGCTCCAGAAAAGCACTTGTGAAGAATAACACAAAAGTGCTTGAGCACAGCCAAAGAGCTCCATGGTCACACCTGTTAAGAGGGCTATAATCTATGACACAGCACTGCTTCCACTAGCATTTTCTGTCCTCATACAGAAAGCCATATAAAGCGGTTGAAAATTTGCGAAACCATGACAATGTGCCAGTAAAGGCAAAGCATGGTCAAGCTGGTCTGTTTCTCTGCAGAAGAAAGGCAAGGTATGGTTGGCCGTTGGGTCCATGCTGTCATGTTAAGGAGCTGTATCTGGGCAGAACTGTTGTAGATTGATGTACCACAGGTGCAGCAAGTCTAGACACAGGGAGAGGGAGTGATTCTAGGGAGTGTGAAACAGTGTGTGAGAATGAGAACTGTAGAGAAAGAGGCAGTGTGACGCTGCATGCCTGTGCACTAAACTCAGTGTGCAGGTGCATCTTGGGGCTGTGCCAGCTGCAGTGCATTTACCCATGTTTTCCCAACGCAATGAGATTTACATTAATGTAATCTAGCAAAAAAACAAATAGTGCAATAAAAAACGCCTACTTCCTACTTCCACCACTACGACCACTGATTTTTGGGGGGTAAGTAAATGAGAGACGCAACAAAATGATGCATTTTTACATTGCCTTTTGATCCTAACATTAGGAAGGTGTTAAAAATAGTTTTTAAAGAAGTTACAGCCCGCTTTACTAAGACACTGTTTGTTTGTTCGCTACTGTGTTGGGCTGGTGCTGGAGCCCGATAAATAACAAGATGTTTGATGGGACAGCGTCACAGTGTTTACATTTTTGGAAGGCTCAGGTGGCATACTTATAGCTGGGTGTGCAACAAAGGTAAAACTAAAAACAATCTACACATCTTTCTCTTTTTGAATGGAAGCTGCTAAACCTTAACCTTTTAAACATTAACTTTTGACAGTAATATATCCTTTGTAATTTTTTTTCATAACTGTGTTGCATAAATTGACTTGACAATGACTCTAGAATAAACTTACTTAAGACTTGCCATTTAATCAAATAAATCTGGGGGTTGGAATCCTGCATTGACACGTCGTAATGTTCAAGCCAAAGAGCGCAATCAGACGCTCCTAAACTGTGAGAGGGCAAATGTCATTCCACAGCAGTAAAAACACAAGCTCTCTGATAGGGTGCTCTCAACCCTCCATACAGTAAGTTAAGTGGAAAATGTTGACGTAATAGGGTATGCAATTATCAATACTGACTCCAGGAATTTAGCATGTCCTGAATAAGGCATATTCTTGGGTCAATGTCTTTTTTAAACCTTGTTAAAAAATATTTTAACCCAAACCATGTACCAAACACTTAACTACAGTAAAATAATAGGTCATAGAATGCTATTCAAGCCTCTAACCCAGTTCAAAATATCACAAATCACAAATCTTATATGACTTGTGCACTAGAAAATAACAAAACACAGTGGGTGAAATAGGTGAAAATATTTAATTGTTATAGTTGTTACTACTTGTTATTAATTCTTTTCAAAATGGATGGTGGTTTTGCCAGACATGTAAGGGGCTTGTGTTAGCATAGCACTTAGGTGTTGTTAAACGAGTAAAATCAAACCACAAGGAATACATTTGTTGGTTTCAATAACACATACACAAAGAGAGTATCCGGCTTTTGTATCTGTTACGGTGGAGGCTCCAGCCTCCTCTTCGCCGCACCACCAGACGGAGCCATCGCCGGAGTACTAACCAGATCTCAGCAGACTACACTTCCCATCATGCACTTACCCGGAGCTGATCACTTCCTGTTTGCCACCTGATCGCCATTCTGCCACACTACTTAAACTGGACTCTATCCTTAACTTATTGCAAAATCTTGTTTTGCCTTGTGCGACATTTCTGAATGTTTTCCATTGTTTCTGTTTTTCCTTACCGTGTTATACATTGGATTGTTTATCGTTGTTGTTTGTTCGCCGCCTGCCTTGTGATTTAGATTGTTTACCGCTTTTGATTGTTTGCTGCCTGTAAACCAGGCCTGTATGCCGACCATGATTATGTATTGCCTACGCTGTGCTTGTCTACCATTGTTAACCCTGCCTGTCGACCTTGTCATTAAAGCTGTGCTGCAGATGGGTCCCAGCCAACCTGAGTCTTCATTACAGAAGACTTCGCCACCACACAATCCAGCGGCACTCCTGCAGTTGTTGTCTGAGCTTACGGTAGCATCACAGCTCGCCTTACACCAGAACCAGCTCACTCGCCTCACTACATTAACCGAGGAGTTGGTGAAGGCGATTCAAGGAGCACTAGAAGACGATTCATGCCTCAGGATCCAGCCGCTTCCACTAGCACACCATCATTAACTCCACCTCCCAGCGCTCCAGGTCCAGTAAGCCCATGTCTAGCGTTTGATGGTTCACCTACTAAATGCAAGGTTTTTTTGCTACAATGTTCATTATTCGTTAATCAACAGCCATCTCTGTACCCCACTGATTCTAGTAGGATTGCTTTTGTATGCTCACTGCTAACCTTTAAAGTGCTAAACTGGTCCATGGCGGTGTGGAGGCTCCGCGTTTCCGACGTTTGACATCTTCTTACAACGCTTTCGAGAGGTGTTTGAACATCCAGCTTGAGGGACAGCTTTTCACTCTCACCCAGGGGAAACTAACAGCTTCAGAATACGCACTTTCGTTTCGCACACTAGCCGCCCAAACTAACTGGGTAGAGGACACCCTAAAAGTCTTTTTTTCACAAAGGCCTGAATATAGAACTCCAGTCTGAGCTCACTTGCCGGGATGAGGGCAGGAATCTGGGAGAGTTTATCGAGTTAACTATACAAGTGGACAATTTAGTTCAATCCCGTAAACCCAATCGCCATGTCTTATTTTCAAACATCTGGAGTTTCCCATGCAACTGGGATTTACTCACCTGTCTCGAGAAGAGCGAGCTCAACGTATACAACACCATCTATGTCTATATTGTGGTGACTCAGGCCATCTTAAGGCATCCTGTCCCGTTCGTCCTAATCCAGATCGGCGTCTGGTGAGTGCCACTACAATCCCATTAAAGTCCAATACTAGTATTTCCTTACCAGTTAACCTAGTAATAGCAGACCAGACAATTGACACTTGGGCTCTGGGGCTGCAGAAAATTTCATGTCAAAGGAATTCGCTCTGAAGTTTCATCTGCCATTATCTACTTAGGAGATCATGGAACTACTTAGCTAACTGCACCTGTAAAACTGTATGTTTGTATTATGCATCTGGAAGAAATACAGTTCTATGTCATACCCTCTCCTCACCATTCTATAGTTTTAGATTTACCCTGGCTCAAGCAACATGAACCAATCATTTCCTGGAGAGAGAGAGAAACTATCTACAGTGGGTCCCACCTGCTTCCAGAAGTGTATACGAAAGGTACCAAAACAAACCTTTGATACCCTGAGCCTCGCCACAAGTGTCAGACAATACAGTCCCAGTAGAGTATAAGGAATACATGGAAGTATTTAGTAAGAAGAAGGCCTCTCAATTTCCCCCACATCGTTCAGTAGATTGTGCGATTGAACTCATACCCGGTGCTGTTTCCCCTAAGGTATGCATCTTTCCCTTATCTCAGCCCGAGTCTGAGACCATGAAGAATTATATTAAAGAAGAACTCGAGAAAGGTTTCATTCGACCATCAAATTCTCTCACTTTAGCTTGCTTCTTTTTTGTTAAGAAGAAAGACGGAGGTTTAATGCCCTGTATTGATTATCGCACTGTCAACGATGTAACTGTGAAATTCTGATACCCATTACTTCTTGTACCTGCCGCTCTTGAACAACTTAGGCAGGACCGAATATACACCAAACTCGATCTTCGCAGTGCCTATAACTTAGTGAGAATTAGAGATTGGGATGAGTGGAAAACCGCTTTATCCACAACCTCTGGCCACTACGAATATCTCGTCATGCCCTTCGGTCTAGCAAATAACCCTTCGCTGTTTCAAGCTTTTATGGACAAAGTTTTTTAGAAATATGCTTGAAAAGTGGGTGATCGTATACATTGACGACATTCTAATTTACTCCAATTTGATCGACAAGCATATCCAACATGTAAAAGCAGTCTTAAAATGTTTACTAGAATACCAGCTATATGTAAAACAAGAGAAGTGTGAATTTCATCGATCAAGCACCTCTTTTCTTGGATACGTTATTAGCAAAGATGGGGTAGCTACGGACGAATATAAGGTCGAGTCTGTGGCCAAATGGCCCCAGCCTAAAACATTTAAGGATTTACAGAGATTTTTAGTTTTCGCCAACTTTATTTGAAATTTTAGTTCCGTCGCCTTTGCACTTACGTTAATAACCCTCTGGGGTTGACAAACGCGCTGGCGCGTTTTGAGGCATGTTTTCATGATAACACGGAAAAGAACGTAAAATGCTCTGTCATTTTTGATCGTACAGATACAACCAGTACATCATTCGAATCTGTAAAGAGTCTATTTTTATTTGTATACACTCATAATAACAATAAAACCCTGTGCTTTTATAAAAAGAAGAAAACAGACAGGGTACACACTCTGCCTTGAATGCATGCCCCACAGACATAATAAATATACGTATAGAATGCTTGAAATGTGTACTTTTACATAAACCAATTTAAATCAAAAACAAATATTCGCTTTTTAAGTAATCCATATGAAAGTTAGAAGATGTATAGTTTCTCTTGTATCACCTCATTACTGCTAATGTGATCCGCCTCGGATTGAGCACGCTGTTCATATGTAGATTATCTGAGGCGAGTCAGGTAATCATGTACACGCCCACGAAAAGCTGGCATAAATCGTCGAAGCTTCATCATAGAATTTACTTACTTTTTCTGCGCATTTGAATGATGGTACGCTACACGAGTGAAGAAGCACTTCAGATGGTTCTGGACAGCGAAGAAGAGTTCACCTTCTCCTCAGATGAAGAACGTGACTCCGATGACTTTTAGTTTTGAACAAAGCGCATATATAAACTATGCTATATATAAACAAATATAATATTATACTACTCTTACAAAAATAACCATGGTTTTATTTATTTGACATTTCATAATGTTAAGACTATATTTTTCCAAACGGTGAAATTGTTCACTAAGCTTCTCATATTCTGCGAATATCTGCTCTGGTGTAAATGTTCTAAATGTGTTTACCAGGTCATTGGTATTCGCGATCATGTGAGGTGTAAATATATCAAATAAGATGTAAATGTCACCGAGAAGTGACCCATTGACAGACATATACGCGCATCCTTTCTTATCCTTTATTATCAGCTGATAATTGCTCATTGGTAATAGCTGCACTCGCAAGTGAATCTCAAGTTATTTTGCATGATAGTTAAATATATTCTGAATAAGCTACAAACAAAAAATATATACATTTCTTATACGTTCCCTCTCACAGTCACACATATGACTGAAAGGCTCATTATGCAGCTCATTATGCGGGTCTTTGTCTTCTCAGTGTGAATCATAGCATTATTCATGATCATTCACGCCTCCTTGCATACAGCCGTTCTAAAAAAAAAATGTTTTTGAAAATTAAAATTAATATACTGTTTTGTGTGAACGAGTGAACTAGATGATTCTTACATCATTTTGAAGCAAAAACTCTAGGCTACAAGATCAAGTTCTCAAAAGTCTTGTGAACAAATGTTCTGTATGTGTTTAATGGCCTTATTTCAGTGACTTCAAAATTTTAGTTTTTCACTAACCACGCATAAATGTTACTTTCTAAGTATTTTTATTTCTCAAGTTTATTATTTTGACTGACCACAAGAATCTAGAATATCTACGTTCTGCCAAGAGGTTTAATCCCTGTCAGGCTAGATGGGCCTTATTCTTTACGAGGTTCCAGTTCTCAGTCACGTATCATCCAGGTTCTAAATATGTTAAAGCAGACACACTTTTCCAGCAATCTGAGGAACCTCCCACCCCCTCAATCAAGAACCCATTATTCCTGATACCCTGCTAGTAGCTCCAGTCCTATGGGATATTTCCACTGAGATCAACTAGCCAACAGTCAGAACCCTCCCCCGAACACATGTGCACCAAATCGAACTTTCGTCCTCGAGCCTTTTGGTAGACGAATCTTAGCCCTAGTCCATGACTCTCCTAGTTTTGGTCACCCGGGAGCCACAGCCAATATTAAACTCTTAAAGAACGGTTACTGGTGGCCTTCCTTTCCCCTGACACTGTCAAATACATTCATAAATGCACTGTATGTCAAAGTTCCAAGACCCAGAGACCCAGCCGGCCTACTGCAACCTTTACCTACACCCCAACGCCCTTGGTCACACATCGCAGTAGATTTAATTATAGACCTCCCTCATTCACAAGGTAATACCACAATCATAGTCAGTCTCACGGAACCTTAGGTTGGAGGACCAGTATCACTGACGAGTGATCAAAGAGGGCTCGGGGGAAGGTCCCGGGAGAGTGGTACCACTCCCGAAGAAAACGAAAAAATAAGAAGAGTATAGTCCGGCCCGTAATGTGATCGTGAATATACAGAAAAATAAAAAAAAATAAAAGTGAACTGAAAATAAGAAAAGTATAGTCCGACCTGTAGTGTGATCGTGAATATACAGAAAATAAAATAATAATAAAATAACAACAAAAAAAGAGAGAGAGAAGGAAATTTGAGAAGTGACAATTGTGAAAAGCGCGCAGCGTATCTTGTGACTATTTAAATGTAATTTTAATAGTTTTATTGTCTTCATTGTGTCAAACGCAGCTGAATAAAAAGTAATTACTGTATTATATGTGAATCAGAGGAGGTACCGAGGATACTGAGAAATAATAATAATATTAATAAAAACAATAATACGAAACAATTCAACTGTTATTAATAAATAAATAATAATGGAAGGAGAATTTGACCGAGAGTGTGAAGAATATGGGGGCTGCCTGCGCAGCATTTTAAAGATGCAGTGGGAGGAAGTTGTGAGTCAGGTAGTAATGAGAACGGAGAGAAAGAAGAGACAAAAGTTGAAAAAGAAGTTAGAAAAGATGTACAAAAGAATGAAATGTGCACATGGGTGGGGTGACAATACTAGAATACATTTGCCACGAGTGTTGAGAAATAGAGAGCACGAATCTTATATAAATGTGAAAGAGCATAGAGAGAAGGGACCTCAAGGTTGTTGCAACGGGAGAAAGCGGAGGAGAGAAGAAAGGAGAATGACTAAGAGGTTTCAGATGTGGCACAATTTGGCCTTGGCGGCAACTGCAGTTGAAAAAAGAGAGCGCGATGCAGAGCAGAGAAAGGGAAGTGCACATGTAGAGAGTCAGAGGGAGAGTGAGAAGAAAAAGGAAGTGGAGTCAGGCAGCTTGAAGGGGGTGTACCCTCTGATAAGGGGAGGACGACAGCCATCTGCTCCTCCTCCTCACCCTCCTTACCAGATGCCTCAGGTTGAGATTTCAGGGACAGTGAATGTAGACATCAAAAAGGGGAAAGCGAGGGATCTGGATTTAATGAGGAATGAAAATCAGAACAAGAGGGGACGGGGAAGAAGTATGAAGATGAACAATATAATAGTGGATGGCATCAAGGTGAAATAAGAGCTCAGGGAAAAGCGATAAGAAGGGTAGGCAGACCAGAGGAGCTGGCGCAGGAAGTGGAACGGAGGGAAAGGATAGAGAAGGGAAGAAAAGATGATGAAAAGGAGGAAGCTCAATGGGTAGAAGGCCATTTACAGGAAGCTCAGGAACTGGTACAGGAAGTAAAGGACTTTACTTTAGGGAGAAAAGGGAGGGTGGCCTAGAAAATGAAAAAGATAGGTCAGTTAAGGACAGTGAAGACGAGGTAGGTCAGATAGAGGAGGAAATAGTTGAATTGCAGGACGAGTAGAACAGGAGGTAGAGAGAATAAGACAACAATTGGGTCAGGTGAGATTGGATGGCCTATCAACAAGAACTAGGTCGAAAGTATGGGAGACAGGGGGAATGAACATGCCCCTAGTGGTTAGGAATAATCATGATGAATACCAGCCATGGTCTTTTGCTGACATGTATACTGTCTTGGGAAAATTACCACATATCACTGAAGGGGGAGGCAAATGGCTGACCAAAGTGATTGCTCTCACACAGGGCTATAGATTGGCATTAGGAGACCTAAGGGCTCTCCTGGGACAAGTAATTTGCCCAGGAGACTTGAGACAGATAGAGTTAGATGCCAGAACGTCTCAACTCCCATCCTCCACTCCGTGGGGCAATGTGTCAACCACATGGGGGGCAATAATTAGACGAAGGTTCCCAGCTCCTCCTGGGGCCATACACAACATTAAATATACACCAAAAGCAGATGAGACTCCGGCAGCGTACCTGATAAGATGTAAAGAAGAGTGGGAGGCCCACACAGGGGTTCACCCCCACTCAGATCGAGTGCAGGAAGAAGTATTCAGGGCAGCAGTAGTGGATGGAGTCTCAAGCTGTGTTAAAGAGTGTTTGAGACAAAACCCAGATTTACCAGGCTGTGACAGTAGCACCTGGGAGAGACATTTTATTCATCACATGACTAAAGTTCAAGAAATAGAGAAGGAGGCTAGGTCTGAGAAGGAGGAGCTAGAGAACCAGTTGCTAAAATTACAATTGAAAAAAGCCAGAGAAGAGGTGGATGATCATAAGAAAAAGGATCAGGAAAAGGGCAGGCAGTTGGTGCAGTTGAGTCAGAGTGAAGGTCCTTCCTATATGGCACCTGTGAACGTTCAAAGTACGCCACAAAGATGGGGTAATCGTGGGGGAAATAGGGGAGAAGGTGTGTGGAGGCTGAGAGGTGCTGGAGGCGGAAGGGGGCGTGGACAAGGGGGCTCCTGCTTCGTATGTGGGCAGATGGGTCATCTCGCCCCTTAAGTGAGTGTCCTCAAGGGAATGGCATTCAATGCTACACGTGTCAACAGTATGGACATATCTCCAGGACATGCCCACAGGGGGCACTAACAGTGCAACCACAACCTGGAATTCCAGGGAGAGGCAGAGGATACCCGAGGGGCATAGAAGGTTTTGTTGCTCAAGGCGGATCATTGGCTCTGCAGGTCATGCAGCAGCAACTCCCACCCACAGAAGGAACACAGTTTCCTGTGTGGGAGGGGGAGCAGCAGCAGCAGCAGCAGCAGCAGCAGTTTTGATGGGGCCCACAGAGAGACCAGAGTAGGGCTAGGGCGGAGCCACTGCTCATTATGAAGGTCAACGAGGACCGTCTGAACTTTTTGGTGGATACAGGGGCGACGTATTCTACCCTTGTGACACCAGTAAATAAAGACTTGATTTCTGAAAGAACTGTGGAAGTGATGGGTTTCTCTGGGGAAAGTGAAAGACTGACATTTACAACACCACTGTCAGTAACAGTGGAAGGACAGGTGGTGACTCATCGTTTCCTGCTGTCTCCGAGAGCCCCTATGAATTTATTGGGAAGAGACTTGTTGATTAAATTAGGAGTGTCTATACTGTGTTGTGCTGATGGTGTGATTGTTGAGTTTCCCACAGGAGGCGTAAGGAACTGTTCCCTTAACACACCAGTCGTAGGGGGACAATGGCTGCTGGCAGGAGCAAGAGAAGCTGAGGGAGCTGACATTTACTTGGGCGAGCTTGAACCAGAAACCCTGGCGGGGAGGGGGCTACTCTCACTCTATGCCTTAGGGAAGCCTTGGGTAACCTCTTTAGCACCATACATGCCTCCTAGTGATCACGTCACTCACGTCACATTATTCTATGACCGTGATCAATTAGAATGGTATCAAGAGGCGTTTGAAAAAGAGTTAGAAGTAAGAGAATAGGGTATTGAATCGACAGGAATCTGGGTGGGTAAAGGAGGAGTAGTTGGAGCTGTCCAGCTGACACCTTCCCAAAAAGAGTGGTATAACATGGGGTCCGAGGCTGAGCCGTATGTGACGTTGGCGGTTCATCCTGAGCATCAAGCCAAAGACTTGGGGCCAATGACCAAAAGATTGTCCAAATTATCTGACAGGGTGCCAACACAAATCCCTAATGTTTATTACTCACCGACAGATAAGGCCTATCGTATAAACACTGTGGTGAGTAATAGAGCACTGCTACAACATGTTTGGGTTACAAGGTGGCATGGAAGGGAGAGAACGGATCATGACTCAGCGGCACCAATGCTAGACCAACTGTCAAGTTCATTGTGGTCAATAGGACCAACAGATGTAGGGTTCTGTTCCTCCTTGTCAGACATTACCTTCACCTTAACCGAGGATAGGCCTATATGGCAGCCTCAATACCCTCACAAACCACAAGCAGAGGCAGGGATTGCAGACACAATAGAGGGATTATTGAAAGTGGGGGTCTTGGAGCCATCTGTCTCCAGATGGAACACTCTTATAGTGTAAGAAACAGAATACTGGAAAGTACAGAATGGCTCATGACTTGAGAAGAATCAATGCCATAGTCAGCACGCCTACATTGCCAGTGCCAAATCCATACACTGCACTTTCAGTGTTGGATCCAGAACATAGGTGGTTCACATGCATAGATCTAGCAAATGGATTCTTTTGTTTACCATTGGCACCCTACTTATGGGATGTATTCTCATTCACATTTCGTGGACAACAGTACAGGTATACTCAAGTGCCACAGGGGTTATCTTATCCCCGGGGCTGTTTAACCATGCCCTGAGGGCTCTATTGAGTGATTGTCCATTGCCTGAAGGAGTGGTGTTGATTCAATATGTTGATAATGTTTTGTTGGCAGCCAAAAGAGTGGACACGTGCTTGACTGCGACTAAGCAAGTGTTACTGCATTTACATAAGCCTGGTTTTAAAGTCAGTAAGACCGAATTGCAGGTGTGTAGACCACAGGTCACATTCCTGGGAAGAATGGTGTCTGGGCGAGGCGCAGGGTTATCGCCCAACCACAGATCTGCCATTTTGAATCACCTGAAACCGGTAACGGTGAAAGATATGCTGTCGTTTCTGGGCCTGGCTGGGTTCAGCAGACACTTCATACCACAGTTCACAGACAGAACTACACCATTGAGGCAGCTAGTACAGGCCAAAGGACCACGACAATTAAGGGCTACATTAGACTGGACGGCGGAGACAGAAAGACAGTTCATTGATCTGAAAGCCGCATTGGCAAATGCAGCAGATTTAGCCAACCCAGACTACAGATTGCCATTTTACTTAGATGTGTGAGAAACAGAGAAAACAGTAAACGGAGTGTTGTTTCAAAAGAAGAATGGCAACAGAGTAGTTTTAATGTACCTGAGCATACTACTATACAAATCAGAACAACGCCAACCACCATGTACTAGGTATGCAGCAGGGTTAGCGAAGATCTTGCAGAAAACAGCACACTTGGTGATGGGACACCCATTGACTATACTGAC
>JAZGTI010008217.1:0-20457 GCA_036877585.1 Botia kubotai | reverse complement strand
CTACCAAAGGCAATGATCTGTTCTGTTTTGATCCCACCTCCTGCTAGCAGTTGTATGCATAATGACTGTTTAAGAGGTGAAAAAAACCCAAGTCTTTTTTCAAGCGGATGTCTTGTTAACGAGTAGCAGCTATCATTTACAGGCTTAATTGAAAGCGCTAAATTTAAATAAGAGCGTTAACTAAATGCCTGTTTATGAACTGTATTTGCTTATGTTAACTGGTGTGTCTTTTTTCCCTCTACAGTTACAATGCTGCCTGGTACCAGGCCCCTGTTATTGTGCATGCTATGTCATGTGATCACCGCATGGGCGTTTTCCCGCATGTCTGATGCCGTGGAACTGCGATCTGCATTCTCTGTGGCACGTACCAGCAGCATGGAGGGAGGGCCAAAGATGGTAGTCACCTTTGACAAAGTGTATGTCAACATCGGAAATGATTTTGATCCAAAGGCTGGCTTATTCCGATGCAGGATTCCGGGTGCGTACTATTTTTCATTCACAGTGGGGAAGTTTCCGCGTCGAGACCTTTCGGTCATGCTGATGAAGAATCGCAATGAGGTTCAAGCAATTGTGTATGATGAGAATGCAGGAGAAGAACGGAAAGTGCAGAGCCAGAGTGCCATGCTGCAGCTGGATTTTGGAGACACCGTCTGGCTTCGTCTCCATGGGGACCCGCGCTACGCTATCTATAGCAACACTGGTCACTACACCACCTTTAACGGATACCAGATCTACCCTGATGTATATGGTTACCAAGAGCCCAGACACAAAAAGTATGAGATTGACAATCAGCCACCCAAAATCAATGATCACATACTGCATGAGCATGAAAATACAATCACTAAAGATGCAAGTGTGAGTATGAAAGGCGACAGAAGACATGAAGAGATAAAAGAAGAGGATGAGAGAGATCGAGAGGAAGACGATCAAAGGTCTGCATTCTCAATGGGCCGCACTCAGAGCATTGTGGGAGTGGATCAAGGATATCCTGAGCACCAGCCCATCACTTTTGACACAGAATTTGTGAACATCGGAAACGATTTCAACATGAGCTCTGGTATTTTCAAATGTAGAGTGTCAGGAGCCTATTACTTCTCCTTTAATGCTGGCAAGTTGCCCCATAAGACCCTGTCAGTGAAACTGATGAAGAACCATTTAGAAGTACAGACCATGATCTACGATGACAGCGACACTGAGAAGGCCCTGCAGAGCCAAAGTCTGATGTTGTCACTGCAGTATGGAGACACTGTCTGGCTCTATAGCCACCAGAAAGATGGGTTTGGTGCTTACAGTAATCATGCCAAGTATATCACATTCACCGGCTTCTTAGTGTATCCTGAGCTCCACCAAAGCCCCCCTCAGCAGCAGAAACAGGATAAGACACTGTAGGCCAGTCTAAGAGCCAGTCTGTGTGTGGGCCTTTAGGAAATATTGGCTGACTGCGTGTGCTCATCAGTGTTTGTGTGGAAAGAGTGTAAGTTCCCTACACTCATTCTTATACACCCGACAAACCAGAAATCATGGCTTTCTTCTTTGATTCTGACTCTAACATTACAAATACTCTTCAGCTCTTATTTTTGACCCTGTGTTTCGGGAGGAAATCACAAAGCCAGCTAAAAAGCACCTGTAACAGTTGAGCAAAGTAAAGCCACTGCTTGATATCCTCAAAAAATGTTCAATGGTAAATACATTGTAAATTCTCAATTTGTGGCAAGAAATCAATTAATTCAGTTTAAAAAATGTGCTATTATTTGAGCGATGCTGTTGATTGAATTTAACTTGTGTTAAACCTGGAACATACCTTTAAGATCTTGGATGCCGAGTTCTCATGATGGAATACATGGAAAGCATCACTTCTGAGTTTATAGTATATAAAAATCAAGTTGATACAGCACTAAACTTTCTGCAAAGGCAAGATACATTCAGTCACAAAGGTTCAACTCAAAACTGTGTTCTCAAATCAAATACACTAACTGCATGCACATTTAAAATAAGAGAAGTTTTCTGTTGTCTTCAAAGATTTTGCATGAAAGATTTGCACGAGTATTTTCATCCATTATTTGCATTGTAAGATCAGTATACATTACACAAAATAAGGCATAATTTGCACTTAAATAATCAAGTCAGTCTGGTTTTGGAACGGCACTACACATTTAAACTGAGGATTGCTTCTGTAAATTAACTACACATGGCCGGAAAATTCTGAGAACAGAGATGACAGCTAAAGGAACAATGATTTCATTCACTACCAAAAATATTAACACCAATTAAAGCTAATGATTTTGGAAAATAGTTAAACTTGTTGTAATATTGAAATATTTATATTTTGAAAAAAAGTCTAATTTATCTGATTGTATGCTGTTCTCTGTAAATGGCCATAAAGATTTATTTATGTGTAAAAGTGCACAGTTCCAAAATGTAAATACTTCTCTGTTTTCTATCCATTTCTATGAGTGAATGTTTGCATTTCTAATTCTGTGCCTGGTGTATGTATTTTTATGTATGGGTTTAATCCAGTAAACAAACTTTGCTGAAATTATTGTTTAATGCTGGATTAGTGTTTCAATGTTTGTGCAGTATGAGCTTCTTTGTTAAGTACTGTAAAAGTGGATCAGCATACACTGGATTCTTACTATGGAAGAATCCAGACATCAGAAGGGAATCAAATAAAAACTAAATATCAACCGTTACGTTTGTCTTTTATTTTTCTTCACTGTCTTACACTGAGAAGTGTACACAATGCCGTTACTTTCCTCAATTATATATCGTCCTGCAACATTTCTATGGAAAGTAAGCTCAATAAAGTGTCTGTTTATCTTCAGAATCTATTTAAAACAAAATATTTGAGTGTCTTAAAATTACTTCAGCCCTAAATTCCCATTGCTCAACAGCAAATTCAACTGAAAAGGGATGATGAAATAAAGGGTCAATTATACGAGTAATCTTCAGGTTCCTTTCGAATCCACAAGCTCAGTTGCTTTCTGCCTTTGTGATGTGTGATGACAAAAAACTTTTGGATGAATATAAGAAGCTGAAGATGACTGAAAAGATTTTGATCGCCCATACTGTAAAAAAACATTGCCTCATTGTATGTTACAACATACAATAAATATGACAGACCAATGAAAGTGAAGTGACCAGAAGCTATATCACTGACAAGGCTTCAGAGATTGAAGTCTGAAATAAAAGTCTAAAAAAATGTCTATAAAAGTCTAAAAGATGTTGTGGTATGATGAGGCCAAAATGAAACATATGAGGCATGGAAGCAAAGCAGGACTCCCTGCTTTTCAGCAAAAGAGAAAGCGAAAAACCTGGCTTCATAGGCAACATGAATCGTCTAATGACCCAGTCAGGGACAAGACTTGAATCCAATTGAAAGTCATGTGGCATGACCTAAAATTACAGCAGTACATCACTGGCTGTCCCTTTGTCCCATCTGGTAGATGCACAACACATTTGCACTGAACATGTTTCATTTCAATCATGCAGGTTTCATACCTTCTGAAAAACATGAAGAACCAATGACATCAGCAGAGCACCACTCAAAAGCGAATGAGAAGACACACTAGCAGCAGGCAGTCTATATTCATAACTCACCTCTATCAAGACATAATTTAAAAGCTCTTACAGAGTAACTGACTTGCTACAATTTGTAATGAGATTTGTAAATGGAAAAGAAGCACTTAATTATGGAAGAGAGAATGTGGATTTGGATTACACATTTTTTAAAAAACTGTCAGTATGACTCATTTTTCTGTGCCAACTGAAGATGCATAAACATGTTATATATAAACTGTAATAGGAAAACATAACATCAATTCAAGAATGAACGCACATACGTTTGAATGTACATGCATATGCTCAACAAAAAGTTTCATTAAATTTACCCCAAAGAACTATTTACTTCAAAATACTTGCACGATAATTAATGACTAGTTTAATGAACATTAACTTGATGTGCATATTCCAGGAACAGTTAATTTTCAAATATTGTAATAAGATACCAAGGAGAAAAACATCAGTGCAACTGGAACCACTACATAAATATATTCAAACGTAGGTAAAATCTTACGCATTTAATTGCCCTGTCGAGTTTGAAACGTCATACAGATACAAGGCTTAAAATTTGAATTCTGATATGTCTTTCAAAATTAAATGCAGAGACAGAAGCTTTTTTTAACCTTTTATTATTTAGATGTAGGACAGTTTTTTTATTTACACAAATATCAACTAAGGATTAATCTGAGGGTGACTGGAGCTTTCTCGGTTCAATTACTTGGCTGGTTTTTCTCCTGACTCCAGCTTGGGTGCATCTTTGGGCTCCCTGTGTGCAGGAAACACTTCCCATGGACTGTTCAAGTCAAACTTACGGAACTCCTGTGCAAGCTCGACAGGTTCAGCCACAACACGCTTTAATTCATCATCATAACGTACCTATAAGAACAGGAGAAAAAAATTCAATTAAAATTGCTCTTTTTGCACAATTGCACTCTGCATTGTTTTCCGAACACAATACAGAACATTTAATTTTTTTTAATTTCTCCTTGTGTTTTACCAAAAAAAAAAAATCAGCTAACATAATGGTGTAAAATGAAAAATGTAGACCAAATATTAATTTTTTGGGTGAGCTAACTAATAAATATTTTACATTTATATTAACATTTACTAAAAATATTAATATTTAGTAATATTTACCTCTACGTATCCAGACAAAGGAAAGTCCTTTCTGAACGGATGACCCTCAAATCCATAATCTGTTAGGATGCGTCTCAAGTCTGGATGATTTGAGAAGAAAATTCCAAACATGTCCCAAACCTGTATTGAAACATTTCAGAATGAATATATCTTACACTGAATAAAACACATTTCTTACAGCTGTTTCAATCCTACATTTCTTCATCACCATATCTGTGTGCAGCTACAGCCTTCTCACTCCTTACAGTCCCTACAGCTGCCATTCTTCAACACATCTAAAAGCTGCAACAGACCTAGTCAGACCTTGCTACATCTGGCAGCAATATGTGGAATATATACTTTGGAATATATTATATTATATATATGGAATATATTTCCAGTGCTTTACTTATAACCCAGCATTTACTGCTGAGAAAGAAAACTGAAGGAGAAACGGGAGCTGTTCTATGACCTCACGGACCACTGACAACCCACAAGCTCCCCCAGCCACAGTCTGAAACATTTTAAAAGAGCATCACAGCAGGTGGTAAGTAGCACAGAAGCTCCACTGGGAAAAGAACTTTCCTTCTGTTCTCTATGCTTGATGGTGGATAAAGTGAGCAATGGGATTTACTTTTTTGCCCACCAGCCAATAACCGGCTAATTTTACACAGTGGCTGGCACAGGGGCAAAATCACCATCACTGCACAAACTATCAATTTTTGACTGGTAGTGGGTGGTAATTTCATACCCTAAATTTAGTAAATGGAATAAATGGTATTAGCACTGTGGTCTATCATTTCTGAGCACAAAGCTTATTTTTGTCTATAACATACGACAGTCAAAACATTCATGAAACATCCAGTTAATTTCACATACCTCTCTCTCGTACCAGTTAGCTGCCTGGTGCACAGTGACAGATGAGTCAACAGGAGTCAGCTCATCAGTGTAGGTTTTCACACGGATACGAGAGTTATAGCGCAGAGAAAGAAGATTATACACAATCTGAAAAAGCAAAATGAGAATCAAATGGTTGATAATATTTTGAAAAAAAATCAATGTTTTCCATGTTAACAACACTTTAGCCTAGTATGTATACTTTTGTGTATGTTTGCAATTAATGATACAATATTCTATGCAGCAAACATTAACACTTAACTAATGTCAAGAAATGTCCAAAATAAATAAATAAAAAGACAAAGTGTAGTTGCAAAGTAGTAATTACAAATAACCCCAAAGATAACGGTTACAGATTATGGTGCCAGGATACTTCTACAAATTTTTGGGTGGCTCACATATAAAACCAATCTTCTTTGTATTATTATTCTTTGTGCTTTTCGTTATTTTTTATTCCATACACAATTGTATCAGTAAAAATACCTAACATTTATTTTTGTGTAATTATATTATTACTAATGTTCTTGGACCTTTTCTAGTTGAGACTGAGGATGTTTACCTCGAAGCGATTCTGTCTTGTAGGGATATCCACAGCTGTTAGGTCAGTCATGTTGCGGAACTGAGCATTTGTGTGATCCCTCAAGAAGGTGAGAACAGGGACAACACCTTCTGGGTGGATCATTACCTCCAGCTCATTATAGCAGGTCACCTAGAATTAAAATAAGCAACTTCTTAAAAAAGCATAAACCATTTTTGTCCTTGAATGAGTTAGAAGAATTAGCATTCTTTTTCGTGAACTAGAAATCTCACTGTAGTATGCAATATACTATATGCTACTCATAGGTATGGAATACTCTCTGAAAAATGTAATCTGATTACTGCCATACATATACTCTGCATTGGCTTGTACATAATATTTACATAACATTTAATCTGTAAGGTTCTGAGAAAGCAAAACTACCTGAACCTGCTGGACATATTTGGGAAGTATCTCTGCAATATATTCTCCAAACGTTGAAAGCTGAGTGTGGATGACCGGATCCTTGGGCATTACAGTAGCTAATGTAAATACAAAACATTTAAATCCGCAAATATACAAACCACACAACCTTATCAAAATTACAAAATGTCCCAATTCTACTTACGTCTGGTCTCGCTTGATGTTGTTCTTGTTTGACCAAAAGCCGCGCTATGTCTAGCAACTATGTAAGAGATAAAAAGAAATCATACTATTCATGTGTACATTTCAGACAGGTTCAGTACAGTCATTTAAATAAACTATTTGCGTTCAAACAAAGATCGTAACAATTCTGCCATTTGTTAAACAACTCAAAAAGTGATTATTTAATGTCGCGATTAATTGATCAATTAGTTGAACGATTACAGTCGACACGAATGTAATCTAAGATCGGTTTATATCAGTGTGTTTGTGCCATCTTCTCATCCAGCGAGCGAGAGGAAAGGTCATTGACGACCAGAAAAGGCCTTAAAACAGATTCACTTTACAGGTCCTGCACGATGAATATAGTGATTACTGGACTAAATAATTAATCTTGACGATGTCAACTTTGCAGTTTTTATGTCTTACCGTTTAGACTTCTGCCTAAGCCGCTGCGGACAAATCTTACCAAGGAGGCCGCCATCTTTACTCCCTCACCGAGTCCTTCCTCGCTGTTCTTACTGACGCCAAAGTCATCCAATGCGTTTTACAGCACACTGCTGCCATCTTCAGATGACCCAATTCAGTTTTTAAACATGTTTATCGTGTAATGCGTGGTAGCTGACAAGAAAAACCACCACGTGTCGTTGTTTCCCATAATATTTATTACAATGTTTTTCAAACGTTTATAAAGTCAGCGCGCAAACTGATGTAGACCTGTTTCTATTTTATTAAAGTACATAACGATTAACTAAAGTTATAAAGGGAATTAAAAGCATTGGGTTAATAAATATAATGGTATAAGTATAATGGTGTGATTGACCTCTGTTCAAGAAACCTCGCTTTAACTGGCAAGAAAATAGTTTATTATATATATAATGAAATTTATTTAATGAAAATAAAAGAAAGCCATAGAAAAGACCTGTCATAGGCTTTTCACATGTCATCATATTTCATTTATTAAAATCAATAAAAAATGTGATTTAAACATTTTTTAAATCACATTTAAAAAAAGTTTTAAATGTGATTTAAAACTAGCTAAAACTATAATAGGGTGATAGCACATAACTGTTTTATTTACAGCTGACCACAATTAACAATCTTATTTTAAACTTAGTCATATAATCATCTCAGATGCTTACTGAATATATAACGTGTTTGCATTTACATACAGCATACAAATTCTTAAGAAAAATTATATTCAAGATCCACAGGAGACATGTTTTACCACTCTTAATGATGTATTTACACAAATTCACACAAAACTGTCAGTATAGATGCCAGCATTTGTAATCTGTGTATCTTCTAGCTGGACTCAAACACTTGCTTGTAGTACTGCCGCAGCATATTCAGCTGTCCTGAGTGGATCAGCACATGAGGCCTGATTGAGGCCAGCATCTTATAGGCCTCTTCTGGAGTACAACCATGTAGCTAGAAAAGGAAAACAGAGCTTTTACCTAAAATTCAGATGAAGACTGCATCAAGGGCACGTGATGACATCTACAGATGGTGTGTATTTAATAATATTTTGAATATATTTCAGTTGTCTTTGGAAATAACCAGTTGATACTGTACTGCACCAAATTCTCAAAATTCTACAATTTAATATACGTTTATTTGTACAGCGCTTTTTACTATATATATATATATATATATATATACTTTAAAAGCTGCTTTACAGAAATGCAACAGGATGTACATTCACTATGTCTCACACTATGTCGAGAAGTGACGCTTGGATATAAAAGCACCCTTGTATTCTGTATTTGTGGGTTTTATTTAAGCAGTGTTAAGCATCACTTAAACAAACCAGTATTATTTTCTTTGTTAACAGTTTCCTCTGTAAAATTCCCCACCACATTACTCAAACACTAAAGATCGGAAACATGTTATTCACCACTACATGAAAAAGGTGCCACACACAAAGAAACCATTCCTCTCTTTGGTGACCTATGACATACAGCAGCTTTTGTAAATTATGTCTATATGCTGATTTTGTTATTGTTTGAGGTGTTTGGCGACTCATACCCACCCTAATGAGGTAAGCAGCAGCAATAGTTGCACTGCGCGAGCGCCCGGCCTTGCAGTGAATATATACACTGTCGCCCTGCTCTCGATGTTTAAAGGCAAAATCCACACCCCTGTGGATGTACTCTAGGCTGGGTACACCTACTAGGTCCACTGTGCTGAGTCTGATTTGTTCCACGCCTACAGCTCCCCATTCCTTTTCCATAAGCAAAATAAAGAAAACAGTTAGAAACAGAAGCGATTGGGAGTACAGTGGTGGTGAATGTGTAAATGGTCTGGCGAAGACGCTTACCTCTGCTGAATTGCAGAAATATTTTGTTTCATATTCTTCATTCATGGTAATTACTCCTCGTACTTTTTCTTTCTGAACCAACTAAACAAAAGTGAGAAAAACACATTGGAATGAGCAAGTCCATCTAAAATTCAGCAATTTGTCTGTATGTTTATAAGCTGACACGAATCACCAGTTTTATTCCTGAAACAGGTATAAGCTATAATGTAGAGGCAGGTGTTAATCTTACCTCCTCCGTCATTGACTTAAATGGAAGGGCACCGAGTATGACGGTCTGATCTACGCGATTAAACCATTGTCTCGAGGAGATCTTTTCCATGACAACATTATAGGCGAGTGTAGGATAAAACAAAATCCGCGCTGGCACACCCGACATTATTCCTCATATAACAAACAACACAAACAACTGTCATATGGGTTCTTTTCTGTTCTTGTTTATGGTCATTCGCGCTATGAGTTTCATTCTCCCTACTCTACGTAACTACTACATGTTAAGTTTTTTTCTTCGACACCTCTTCCCTCATCCTCGAACAGCTCAGTGTTGCCCCTTCCGATTTGGAAGTTATTGTCAGTGAACTCAATGTACATTAGGCAAAGAAAATAGCTTATTTATTGTACTAGACTTATCTTGATCTATTAATCATGGTATTGCTGGTAATCACTGTACTGCCAATACAGATTTATTTATATGGACAACGTCAACAAACATATCTTTACAATGTATTTTAATTCAATTGGATAATTTGTTTATTTAGTATTGTGAAATGTATGTAGTTTCTATAATCAAACACACAAACACTTAATAAAACTAAGACTGGCAAACAGTAAAAGCAACATTCAGGTCTCCATATTGACAAGAATATGGTAAAATGAAACACAAAAGAAAATGAATTAAAACAGCATTCAAAGATAAGACAAAAAGAATCATGCAACTGGTTAAATTTTACAAATAAAAAGATTAACACTGTAAGATTAACTGTGAAATTAACTATTAACCTGTTTTTTATAATTCCTATAATCCTATAATGTTAAAAATAAATTCATTTTATTTTCCAGATAGGGAAAAAGTAATAACTGCGATAATATGCATATTTAAGCGTTAAATACATATTGACAGCACTGTCTATTCGGTTTGTCCATTACACACTTTATACTCTCGCCATACCCCACACATACGTTTGTGTGTTTTTTTACTTAGAGACCACGTGAGAGAAACGCTTATATGCCTCTTTCGGGAGGGGGAACTTGTGCCTAGGAATTTATTTTTCAAATATTTTAATAAGTATTTAAAGGGAATTTAACAGTATTAAGTATTATAGGTATTTATTATAGGTATTAGGTTGACATTTGTACAATCTTTCCACCATAAGTACAGGTTTGCTCATACTTTTTGCCAGAGGCTCCACCCAACTCCCCTATTAATACATTTGATGGTGCGTGCAGGAAAGACAGCCATTTTGCACCGTCCCTCTTCCATCCAGAAAGTAGGTTGTCGTGGGAAGACGTAATCAGAGAAAAATACTAACGCATAAATCCCACTACACAACCATTCCCTTGTGTCAGCATACCATACCTACTTAAATCCCACCGTTTGACAAAGGGGGCATTGAGGGTAAGTGTTGCTTGATCGTGGCTAGAACTACGTGAGCTAACTGGTGGTTGTTTACGGTAGTTAGCACGCGCTAACATGCGTCATTATGTAAGAGCACATCGATCACCGCGCGCCCACTAGGTACAGATTTAAACGCTCATTTCGATTATATATACCATCTGATCAGTGGGGCATGGCTAGTGGCGTCAAGAGCTATCATAACTTATCTAACTTCGCCGTACTAATTCCACTGAGTTTGGCATCTTTGAGGTTGTAAAATGATGCAAAGCACGTAATGGGATGCAGGTGATGTGCAGAACTCAGACAGGTCGTTCTCCGTGTTGCACTTGTGGTCCTTAAATAGCATGTATCTCGGTACCTCTAGAAATAAAAACAAACGCGTGGTTCCCTGGTAATTTCACACGTACTGAGCAAATGTGTAAATGTGCAGACGGGGTGCACTCAGCTGCTAAGTTAGTAGCAGTGTTAAGTTACCAGAACACTGGGCCTGTTATTTGGCCCCAGGCTGCTTATTTGAAAAAAGCTCATTATGCATGTGACAAACACAGCCTAATCGCATATCCACTGAAAGAAGGTATCGATTTATTCAACGAAAGTTAGTGTGGCAAGTAGCGACTTGCTGTGAATAGAAAGGTCTCCTCCAGGACATGATCCTGGTAAACCTTTGGTTGTTTTTTCAGAGCTAATGTAAAATCTGAAATATACTACACGTTAATGTTAATCACCTTAGATATTATCATATTAAATGTTTGTATCGAAGGCATTTTAAATTATGGTAATATAGTTGCTGGTTTCCACATGGTCTGTCTTGCAAGGCTTGTTTTTGATGTTTGTAAGCCCCTGGCCTGCTGTTCTGAGCACAGAGGCCTGTTGAGCAGAAAGCTGCTGCTGTTCAGTGCTGTCACGTGAATCCCTATCATTTGATAAGAACCTATAACAGTCTCAAAGAGCAGCTCAGAATGGATGATTGAGTTGTTACTTCAAAGTTAAACCTTTACTTGAGGTTCTCATTTCATTTTCGAAGAGCCTTATATCTGTATATAGTATTAGGAAGATGTTCACCCTTACTTAACTATAGGAGAATTTATATATGTCATTTATATATATGGTGTATTGCTCATTTCTGCGCCATAAAGATATTCAGTCACAAAAGTTGTATCTATAATATTGTGGGAATTGAGGAAAATGCTGTAATGGCATTATATAATATCTTAATGCATCTAGCATGGCAATAAATGATTTTGTTTTCCATTTGCATTACATTAGGCTGTATTGCATAAGGCCTTATCTAACTTTGGCAGCATGTGCAGCATAGACTGTCTTGTAAGATCAGTCTGTCGCCAAGGCTTGGTTGTCAAGGTGAAACCCAGCTCTAAAGGGCCCAGTACAAATTATACATAAAGACAGCATTTTAGTTTCTGTGTTTTACTCAACATGGTGATTAATGGAGGTAAAGGGTTGAATTTAGACCCACACATACTGGGATTTAAAAACAAAATGCAATGCTGGTCTAATATTGTGACTTTTCTTTCTACAGGGCGACAGGAGAAGAAAAAAAAACAAGGCCACAGAGAGGGTGAGTGCTTCTCACTTTTATGTTTAGATGTGTAACAATAGGCTACTTGTTTTACCAAACATTGCAGTGTAGTGTGGAAGAGGGAAAGGTAGGTATGTATATCATTCCCAAATGACTGAAGCGCAGAAGAGCATGATTTGCCTAGAATTATTAAATGGTGCACAGAAATGTTAAGATGGAAATTTAAGTCACCAAACTTGTTTGTGAGGTCATAGATGAGTGCATTATCTGTTCTTATAAAACCTGAGTGTATACCTGCTATACACTAGTGACACACCAAAAGCCAATTTCTTCCAAATTCTATTAAACAAAATATTTAAAATAGTTTGAATAAAATGGCAGATGTTTAAAAATTTTTTAAACTGCAGTATTTACTTAAATGAAAACTATATTTCAAACAAAAATCAATGTCAAAGCTTCTGTTATTTTATCTGTTTAAGTAATGTTGATATTTCTTTAAATTTACAGCCTAGATTTTCAGTCTGTTTTTTTCTCTTGGCCCAGAACTGAAAATTGCACTTGACTGAAAATTGACTAAACTTATTTATGCATCTTCACTGAGAAGTTTATTTTACCTTTTAAGCTGAATTTGTAAATGTACTGATCCTTGAACTTCAGTTTCTATCAGTTATTATTCAGGTCTCTCAGATAAAGAATGATGAATTCTATCCTGTTTTCTTCTGGCTGTTTGAATTTGTAAGCCAAGGCTTACAAATTCGCTAGCTCAACGTCCCGGGACTATTGTGTTATCCAGTTGGGCTACCAAAATGTATTTCCACCCTGCCCGTCGGGCTAACTTATAAGGAGGAAAAATATATTGCAATGCTTTTGCATTCTCTCACAAATTTGGTCGGGTAATTATGTTGTGGGTAATTATGTTGTATGTAGTTTTCGGGCATTGGGAAGCCACTATCAATATGTGGGGTATTGAAATCACGTTTGAATGCACGTGGTTGCGGGAACTGTGTATTAGTGACGCTCGTCTTGTCAGTCACTACTCTCATGTGACAAGTGAAATCTCCAAAAATCGCTGATAGTTATTTGTGTGCATGTGTGAAAATAAGATACGCCAAAATAAGTATTAAAAATAAGTAAAAATAAGTATTAAAAATAAGTGAAAATAAGTATTTCAGTTCTGAAGTGGAGACTGATGCACAGATGAAGAAAGCTGATCATGGAGTTGCTATGCCCTCAATGTCGAGTGGCATTTTATTATCTGTGACTTCACTTGATATTTCAGATTCAGAATCTGACACAGACTGAATTATGTTCTATATTGTTTTTACAAGTTTATAGAAATTTTAGTTCATTGAGAATTTTAGTAAACTTGAGTGGCTGCCAGAAGGACTACCAGGGATTTTGAAATTTTGCGAGCCCTGGAAGCTCTGTGCTTTTCTGGTTGCTTGCCTAGTGTATTGAGTTTTTAATTACAGTCATCCGCGTCATATGTATTCATTAGCTCTAATACAGTAAGAAACAAAATCGTCTGAAATAAACTCTCTGTTCTATAGTGTTTAGATTTCAGAAATGAAGACAAACTGTTTCCTTGGTTACTTGGTCTCACACACATTTGCATTGATGCTGCTGTGCTGGGGTGTTTTTATGTTTATGTCCTGCATGGCAACACCTTCATTATCTGCAAGCTGGCAATGCCCGACAGGCTCTATTTGAGCGTGTATTTGCATAAATACAGACTGTTTTCAGAAGAGTTTGACTGAAGGGTCTAGAAAGGCAGTTGTAGGCATGAGCTCATGAGCGCTTAGCTCAACGTCGAGGGGGTTTAAGTCTCTATTACAGGGGGAAGGGATGTGTGTCAGAGTGCAGGCTCTTTAAAGGAGCCATCAATCATCCACAGCTTTACCTTTAAGAGACGCACAAGGGGAGAAAAATACTTGTGCCAGGTCACTAAAATTCATGTGTACTTAGCATACGTGTACAGGTAAACATAAGAGCTCTTTAACATTGATTTCTGTCAGATTTTGCTGCAGTAAGTGTATATCTGTACTCAGTTGTTGCAGTATGGCAGCTGTTGATCATAAGAACGCTCTCCAGGAGGGAGTGACCACAGCACCTGTCAGGAACATTCCTGCTCATGTGACTGAGGTCCTGTAACTGGGAAACCATTTTTTTTCCTTTTTAATCACCTTGCCATAAAATAAAGTGATAAAAGCTTCATGCGTAACAGTTTATAAAAACAGCAAAATGCTGTTTGATATTTTAGAGGCAGCATGAAGGAGATGGCAGTGTTGCAAAATAACTATTTTAATTACACCTGTTATCTGTTTACAACAATAATTACACCAATTATCTGTTTAAGTATGTTTTCACTGTGTACTACACAGGCACTTATTTGTTTTTGTCTATATCATTTTTAAATTGACCTTTACATTACATAATACAGTCTTAAGTGTCTTCAAACCTCAAACTGCCCAGACCAAGTTAACTTCTGTCCAAGTGCAAGACTTCTTTTGTTTATAAAGAGAGGGCTGCTGGTGGCAGCGGTGATAGTTCCCTCTGGTTTGGCTGCTGAATGGTTGATTCTGTTGAAGGCTGAATAAACCTTAACTGTCCAAAACCTGACAAACAACATAAAAGGAAAACAGGAAATAACTGCAAAGTACACAGTTCTGCTATGTAATGAAATTTGAAACAAAGCTAACTTTAAAAACTTTAAAATATTCAGTAATAATAAGCATTAGTATTTAGCTATATTGCTTGCTTTAAAATTTATTAGGTTCAAAATATTAAAAAATAATACTGTGGCAGCTTTAGCCTTGTCTGCAACTCAACTGTCTCTACCGCAGTAAGTCACAGACTCCTCTTGAAGTGTAATTCAGTTAACTTCAGAGACTTTGCTGCTTTCCCCTTTTACGTAACCGTTAATATTAACCGGTGAAATAAGATTTGTGTTGCAGTCTTCCAGTGCATGTGTGTGGCTGTCAGGGTCACAGAATTAATGGCGAGGTAATGCAGTAATGGCAGACTTCATTCCTGATTGATTTCTTTAAGCTGGTTTGGATCTTGGCAAAGATGCCCTTTGCGTTTTTGAAATGCTGCTGTGTCATTGAACACCACAACACAAACGTACACTTAAAGCAACAAAGCAAAATAAAAAGGTTTGCTTCTTTGCCAGTTTGCTTACACAACTAACAAATCAGAATCATTTAGGTTCTGTTTCCTGCACTGTTGTAATTCCACTATAATGACAGCAGCTGTTTTAAGTCCTGCTGTGAAGTAACTTTCTGTTTTGGACAGTGAGTGAGCTGATTGAATAGGTTGCAAGTTTATGACCCCTGGCATTCTAAAAGGCTGAAACAAGATGCTGCACTAATCAGTGTTCAATTCAGGTAGTACAGATTGAGGTTTTTGTAGTCATAAAGGGAGAAAAATGATAAGCAGGTGCCACACATATAAAATTGACTGATGGAAAGTTTAAAAATCTCTTTTATACTGTGAGATTTACTGTGAGAGTTATGTGATATCAGCTGCTGGGTCATTCCAGATGCTTCAGTGTAACTCCATTTGTCCACTGTGCTAGTGTTGAAGAGACATAAGTGAGTTTGTTGTTAGATGAACTGTGCTGACCATATGCTCTATCCCCCCACCCTTCACCCCGAGGCCTATAACACTGCCTTACATAGACAGGCCATGAATATACCACACAGTCACTCAGCAGCTATTAAAACACAGCATGGCCTGTGATCTTTTTGAACTTTCTCACTGTTCTTTCAGGGTCATAAGACACTCCTCACAGAGGCATGACATTGAGTTTCCCAAAGGAAAGATAAATTATTGATGTACAGTTGTCATCTGGCTACCAAAACTTGACTATGTGAAGAGATCTCTTTCGGGATGTGCAGATTTCATGCTATGTTATACAAAGAAGTGATATGTTTTCACAGTTGCTCGGTTCACTTCAGGCTTCAGTCTGTCAGCCTCTCAGGGCTGAGTTTGGACCCTTATATAGAGATTCCATTTTGACACTGCCTCCTGAAGTAAAACTGCTATTTATTATTTGTCCCAGAAATATGTTTGTATTTTGGTAAATATAGCATTAAAGTGTCAGTGCTACACAAACGGATATTATATTACTGCTTTTTCAATGCAAGTTACTTGGACTGCAGATCTGAAATGTGAAGCTGTTTTGTTACCCTAAACTCTCGTGAAATACTGTGAAAGAAATTAAACTCTGAACCTTGTGCACCAGCAAGCTTTTGCTATAAAGGCAGAAATGACCTGGCATTCACCAAAGTGTTGCAATAAACAGGCACCCTCGATTGTCGCATAACAAAATACATAAACAACGTTTTGTAATTGTGATATTCATCAAAATGGAGCCCCTGCTAACAAATTTTCAAGTCAAATGACCCAGCTTCCACTAATATTACAGTGTGTCGCGTGCAGTGTCTATTCCTGTTTACACCATCCAGGGAGTGCGGCCTCTCTCCCTAAATGCTCCACATTTGTGTTGTCTGTCTGCATGCAGTTTTGT
Organism: Botia kubotai; assembly: GCA_036877585.1. NCBI lineage: Eukaryota > Metazoa > Chordata > Actinopteri > Cypriniformes > Botiidae > Botia > Botia kubotai. The sequence goes on along the minus strand of JAZGTI010008217.1, from coordinate 3,727 downwards.
TACATCGTTTGCATTTTGTCCATCCTGTCAAAAGCTGTCTCTTGTTCTTTTCCTTTCTAGTATGTGTTTTCCTGTATGTGTGTGTCGGATATGTGTGTCCTGTAATGTTTGGTGTGTTTCTGTAGTGTTTAACAAAGGCACTGGATGGATAGCATCGACGCTGAAGCCCTCTACCTGACCACAGCGCAGCACGGGCAACCTCAATGCGAGCTTTCCCTTCCTGCTGTGGAAGTACCTGCCCTTGGCGGGTAAGAACTCATACACTTCACCTCTTTTTACCCCAGGGGTGGGAGGATGCCCTCCATCAACCTGCTTTCGCTTTAAAGGAAAAGAAGGCTTCACTTTGAGAAAAAACTCACTTGCTCTCACTTTGTCATTCGCATGTTTTCTGAGTAGTCAGCTTGCCTGCAGTGAGCAAGCTGAGACATGTGATCACATGACCTGGTTAAATGTCTAAAGAGACCATAAGGAGAGAAATAAAAGGAACACAGGATTTTGTCATTAAGCCAAATTTCCCATCAAGTCTCTTTTAACGCCACATGTATGTGGGATAAAGTTGCTGAAACATCAGTTCTCTCTTTTAAACTGGCTATTAAAGAATTTAGGCCTCCAGCTTTAGGATAGGATATCCTGTGGGACAATGTACTGTGATTTATTTAGAACGTGACAGCCTAACCTAATGTTTAGCACTTGTTTCATTAGTGTTTTGTCAGTAGGATCAGAAAAATGAGTTTCATCTTGCCTATGACTGACTTTGTCTCTTATAACTGCAGGCTTATAACATGACCCCTGTTGCATGACCCCAAACCGTCAAACAGTTTCCCCCTCCCTTCCTCTGCCTCCGTGCTGGAGTGGTGCACCATCCATGGCTCACTGCCGGCATTCGATTGTGTCTGGGGGGAGCTTCATTTCAGGGATTACCAGAGTGCTACTCGTCCCCATTCATTCCTGCCACTCACTCATGCTTATCAGCATCAATCTGACACTTTATTTATCTGACACTGCACTCGTTTCTGCTTTGCTAAGAGAAAAACTCACAAAACGTCCCTTAACATCAGCAGTTTTCTTTGTGGATGTTGGGGTGCAGCTTGTAGTGGCCTGTTGGGCCTATCCTAATTCCCAGTCCCAGCCCAGTGTCCAGAGCCACGGCCTGTGTTTGTCATCCAGCCCTGTGCCCAACCCTCATCGTTGTCTCTCTCTTCTGTGTTGATTTGAGTTTTGTCTGATCTGATGAGGTGTACGTTTTCCTCTTACTGCTAGCTGTTCCCATGTCACTTTTTTCCTGAACCTTGAGGTGTTTAACTGGAAGGATATTAGTTGTGGCTGTTTGTGTGTCAGGAGGGCTGCTTTTTCCTCTTGGTGGATTTTAGTTGACATTCATTTGAGACGTACTGATTGTTGAAAGCCCTGGATTTTCTGTTGAAGAAAATGGCTTCTTTTAAGCTGGATTTTCTGCCTGAGATGATGGTGGACCATTGCAGTTTGAGTTCCAGCCCAGTGTGAGTATAGACCGATCTAAAATTTGAATCTAATCTTAACTTTTGAGCTCATTTTGTGTTGTTTTTAAAGCCACTATAAGAGCTAATAGTAACTACTCATTAGAGGACTTCAGTTTCAGATGCTTGTTTCAACAGAATTGTAATAAATATTTCATATTTCATTATTAAACCTAGCCTTAATTGTCTTTAAAATAAGCTGCAAGCTATATAGGATCCATTAGATAGTTCCCACCAGCTGGATCTGTGGAGTTATGTGTACTTTGCATAATGCATGTCCTTCCACCCATTATAAACCTCCTATCCCAGAAGACAAATAGAAAGAGAAATGCATGTGACATGAGCGAGCGATTTACCTTTTGCATTCTGATTACAGAGGTCTTGTCTTGCTGTCTGTAGAAAAAGATGCTTAATGTAGATGTATGTTTAAATGTGATTTATGGAGGTTAAATTATCACTTGTGTGGAACAATCCTTAAATCAGTGATTTAGACCATTGTTTAAATACAGTCATTGTAACCACTTTGATTAAGAAAAGCAATAGAAAAAATAAAGCCCTTATTAGGCATGTAAGATGTAATCTTGGTGAATTATGTCATGTCAGCAGGAATAAGGCTTTAAGTGTTTGTTCTCTGCTGTATTATAGTACAGACCTGTCTCAGATTTTGCAGATACTGCTGAGTAGTCTTAATTGGCTGTTCTGTTCCACTGTAAAATGGAATTTGTTATCCCAGTTATATTATGAATAGGCTTACATGTGAAATTTAGGAGTAATCTTTTATTCTTTGGAGATATGCTGCAGGGTGCTTAACTTGTTGCAGAAGCATGTAGCATATGTTGTTAAAAACATACAGTAAGTGTTGCTTGTTCGTGATCATCAGAGGCACTTTTTATAGCCACTGAGGGAAAGTTCAACCCAGGGAAGGGCTAGAAACTGCTGATTAGGACAAGGCTGTTGTAACATCATCTTGTTGTGCTGTACTGCTTTATTAAATTGCTGTTATTAAATTTGCTTTGGTATTTGTTGTGTCTAAACCACCATGAGCAATGCATTGATTCAATGCATGAATTTATTGTTGCTAATCTTCAGGCCACTGAAAAGGAATGTCTTTATGCTAATTTAAGGCAATGGGAGGGAAACATTTATCTCTTTCGTGATTGCTTGGTCTACTGCTTTTTCAGTTGAGCTCTTTTTTTTGAGTCAGTGCAATCTTTGAAACCGCTTTGAGTCAGTTTTGGTTTTCTTGACTTGGAACATTAAGAAACTGCTGGGTTCACAGTGGAAAAATAAGTAAACATGAAGCACAAATCATTCAATGTGTTGGTGGAAGACACTTCAACTTCTAGTCCTAGAACAGTTGTGTTATCCCACGAACAGTCAGTGTTCTTGTGGAGAATCTGTTATCTGCTGGTCTGAACAAGATCTTGTTGCTGGAAAATCGACAAAGTGGAAGGTTTTAGTAGCTTTGCAGTCCTCAGATCGATAAACACCATTAATCCGGCTTTTAGCTGCTGGCTAATGCTGCTCTTTGTCAGCAGCACAATTCTGTGTTTATCTTAAAGTGGTCTGTCACTCCAATGATCAGCAGCTGCTATAAAGAGTGATGAAGCAGTGCTTTAGGCTTGTTCAATGACATTACTCATTGTTTTCCCCTCATGCCTCTCTCTGTCAAGCACCAGCTGAAGATGCTTACTTAGTGATCAAATACATTTTTATCACAGACTAAGCCTGAGATACTCTAGTGAGAGATATTTTGTTAAAGATGTTAAAGAAATCAGTTTATCTACTACCAAAGGGTTGTTGATTATAACCAGTTTGCAGTAACATTGTTGTATTAAAGTATTTGAGACATGCTTACCACAGTAAATCTTGTGTGTGGCCTGAGAAAACCATTTAAGAATGTTCATTGATTCATTGATGCTGTTGAGGAGGAATTTACTATGATGTTTGTACTTGGAGGCCTCTGAAGGCTTATTTCTAATCATTTATAAAGACTAAAAGTGTGGTGTTTTGTACTCGCTTGCATTGCTCCTCCAATAACAACAGGAGAGCCATTGCATCACTGCAACTATGTCAGAGTATTCAAATTGACACATTTACACAAGCAAATTTTCCATAAGAGTTCATTTTAGCCAGTTAAAGGCAAAAACGTTTTCTATTTTTACACTGTATAGCTGGACTAAGCAATTGAGTTTATTCATGGAACATTTATGGAATATAATTCATGGAAT
>JAZGTI010008216.1:2442-20459 GCA_036877585.1 Botia kubotai | reverse complement strand
CTCTCTGTGCGATTTTATGATAATGACCAGTCAGGACAGTACGCTTAACCCAAATCTTAAATCAGATTAATGAGACTCCAAGATTAATGACTGTTTGCACTTATTCCATCAGACCATGTTCCATCAGCTGAGTCTAGGCAGACTTTTTTGGCCCTTAGTCCCATTTAGTCAAACGTTAGAGTCAACACTCACTATTTCCTTGCTGGTGAATTCACTGAGAAAAAAACCAATGGGACAAAACACAGGGAGAAAACATCTCTCCCAATTTCTCGGTAAAGCCTATTTTCCTAGTTAATGCCTATTTTCCGCAGCGGCAGGCTTTTTTGAACACTCCATTTCCTGTTATGCAGTAGAGATTGAACTAGTAACAAAAAGATTGAGCCAAGCTGTCGTTGGGCATCGTGCCAGAACATGTTGCCTTTTCTCTGTTCCGCCACTTGGAGGACTCAAATCTGGCTGGTACATGCCATTTTAGGTCCTCTGACTTACCACTAACTTACCGTACTTCAAATAAAGTATTGCAGCGATGCATTAGGTACTACCTGAAAACAATATTTATTTATTTTTAGCATTTTTAAGTGTTTTAAATGCATGTCTGTTTCTTAAAAATTTCCTGGTGAATTTTAAACTCATGTCCTCTGTCACTGCGCTTTGGGTAACTCCACAATACTAGGCTGTTTGAGAGAATCCAGTCTCTTTAAATAACATGTCGAACGGCAGCCAGTTTTGTGTTCTTATTGGTTGGTCTGCGAGAAGTGGGCGGGGCATACCACAGAGATTCAGCCTCGATTCAGAGTAAAGCCTATCATTCAAACTCAATATCGACGCGCAGTTACCGAGGACCACCTGCCTAGTAATACTTTTGAGTACACTTAGAAGTCTGACTTGAACGTGCAACTGTTTACTTTTTCTCAGGCTGATGAGGCACGTGACGTTCCGTGTAAAATCATGTGCCATGTGAAACCACGTCGACCACCAAGGGACGCAGAATGAATGCACTGATACAATGTAACGCGTACTAGAATACTCCGCTGAGCAGTTTGTGATTTACTATCCTACAAGTACTTCAAGAAGAGTGAGTGGACGAATTGATCAACAAAGTCGTATGCTTGAACAGGTCAGTATTGATATGGATCAGATCAGTAGATGGGTGCTTGCAAACGTCTGGATGTGGATGTATTTACGCTACTTTTACTGTTTGCATAGATATAGTCCATGTGTACAAAACGTGAGGTATCTGTAAACTACTGTAACATGCGGAAGCATTTAAGTAATCTGGAGGCAAAACAGTTAATGTTTTAAATGAGCAGAGCCACATGATACACTTATGATGGTTGTGTGTTCATAGTTTACTGTAAACTGACCGGCGAAGGCAATGCATTTTTTTGCTTCGGTATTATATAACAGTTTTTTAAGGCCGTTGATTCTACATGGTGATATTTATTGCAGTCATCTCTCGAATGGCGTACAGTATTAGTACATGTTTTGTATAATGATACTAACTGGATGGAAACAACAAGAGTTTTCTGAGTACTTTATTTAGCTAACTTTTATTTAGCTAATTCTGGCTAATAATGGAGTTTTGTCTGATAAATGCTCAGCCAAATTATGGTTTATCTCACCTTTGATTGCAATAGTTGCAATAGATGCAATAGTTTTTTGCCATGATATCTAAGAAATAATTATATAAGATGCAAGAAGTATTTCCTTTGTACATTTAATAGCAGTACAATAAAATAACTATCTTTTGTTTAAACATTTACATTTTAAAACGAGTAATCATGAGTACTAAGTAAAGAAACCTTTAAATATTTGGACTTCAGCCAGGGTTAAACATGAAACAGACACGGAACTCTTGGGTTTCTCACCGGTGTGACATTAAATGGTTAAAGCAAGAAGTTGGCAATGGTGGATTAGAGACACATCTAATTTAGTTGATAATCCAGATTATTGTGTATGCTGTGTACAGTTCTCTGTTAGGTCAGGGAGCTCAGTGTTCAGACTCGTCACCTCATTAGAGGTCACTGTTGGCCAATTAAAGCACTCCCCAGCCAGCCTATTATGTTTACATTATATTTATGCAGTATAACATAAAAAATCAGTTTTGCACCACAGAGAAGCTGTCATTTACCATAAAGGAGTGGTATTAACAACTACTTTTTCTGTTTGTTTATTTTATGTAAACACTATGTGGATTTTGTGTAATATTAATTTGCCTGTCTTGTTTTTTGGGAAATGAATTATGTTGTAGAATGTGGTTGTCATTTTTGTGTATAACCAAACTCAGAAGCGGAGTGACAATTGTCAGTGTATACATGAACAATTACAGTATCCTGCCAATATGTATACTGATAAAATTACCCTGTCAGTCAGGTGTGAATAGAGCCTATAGTGTCAGTAAGACCTGTCCCAGACTGTTCCCTGATTCTATTGTCTGTTAAAAACAGTTTGGTAGTTCTTAACTTGGATGTAGAGCCAGTTTTTCATAATTTTCCCATTAAACACACTTAAATCCATTTTCCGCCAGTCTTTAATGTATTAATGTGCTGTAAATTATTGGACCGATGTTACAGAATTGCTCAAATGCATTTGCATTGAATACTGTGTAAATGAACTGCCAGAGCCTCGGGCAGTGACCTGCTTTTCATTATAATGTGCAGGAAGCACGTTCACTGCATTGAACTGTGAAGCATAAGACAGGACAACCTGGGGTTTTAAATGCTAAACCTCAAGACTCTCGATTTAAGACACAACCTGTGGCCTGCAGCCTTAACAGTCTTGTTAAGTTGCTTTTGCTATGGTGTTTTATATGATGTCAGCACCAAACATGTCATTTCTGAAGTAACCTTTACAGAAGATTTGTCCACATTTTTCAATGTTTGTCTTTTTTCCCCTTACAGACGTAACGTGTGCAAAACAGATTACGGTGTAATTAGCTTTGATTTAGCATAGGTATAAACCTGAAGCATGATGTGATATTTACAAAGAGGAGATTGTAATAAACAGAATATTCCAGTCAAGAACCCATACTGAGATACTGATGTTGTCATACATCTTATTAAAGTAAATTCAAAGGAGCTGTGATTTTAGATGTTTTGGCTAACTTACCCTATTTTGCTTTAAAGAGGCTTGTAGGGTAACAGAATACAATAAAACAAAAAGGCTGATACTGGATCAGTGTTTTACTCCGATGATCTGCTGAAACAGTGGCAGGGAAGGCCCCAGCAGGTCAGGAGCTTTGTAGAGATCGGGTGTCTGTGGAACAAGCAGCAATGCCAGAGTTAGCCGGCTCCAGCACACTCACACAAACGCACAGAGAGAGAGCGAGAGAGAGGCCTCTTTCCTACAGCCAGTTGTACTGCAGCATTAATATTTCATACACCCACTTTTAAAGGAGGAGGAGGCTAGAGAAATCGAACCATAGACGGGCCTTGGAAAAGCATAACTCAGGGGATTCTCTGTGGCTCAACAAACCATGCTTAACGTTTGCACATACATGACAATGCTTAACCTCTTACAATTAGTGAAGCACCTTCACACACTGTCCAGTCTCACATTCATTCTTCTGAACATGTGGAATAGAAATAGCACAAATATGTAATGCATTCATCTATAGTGATAAGTGAAAGTATTTAATAGTTTTTGTGACTAGGGTTTTTAAGTCAAAAACATGGTCTTTAGTGGTAGTTGGTCCAAAGTGCGATATACTGTAATTCATAATTAACAATCACCTATATAAATAGCATTTTATGCTTAGAATTGTATATTTGACCTAATGTTTTTACTTTAAATGTCTGTTGAAAGTCAGACTATTGTAATACTGTTTTCTTCTATTCTCTTCATTATTGCTGTTCAGAATTCGGGAGCTACACAACCCATTGAGATGTTTCTCTATAATTCGTTAAAGTAGAAAATTCTCATTTAAATTAAAATGTGTAAATTAAAATGCTGTCCAGTGACTCACACAGGTGATCTGCTCTGCGCTATCCAGACAGTCTGCCTACGTTTAGGTAATGTGCAGAAGGCAATATGAGGACACGATCATCTTGGAGGGAAATTGCTTTAAATATTATTAAAGTGCTTTGAGGACCCAGAGTTTCTCTTGGGAAAAATGCGGGAAAAAACTTAAAATCTGTGTCTCTTTTGCTCTCTGTTTTTCTGTCTGCCCATCTGGCGTATCCTCAATGCTGCCTTTCTTTCCTCTTTTAGAAACGCTTGTGCAGCGCTCGAATGTGGAACATGAGAAAGTTTTTCATTTTTCTCTAAGAGTGAAATATTTTTGGTGTGTCATTAGATGTTTGAATGTTCCTGGCAACAGAACTTGGGGGTGGCGTCTTGGTTGCTCAAACTTGATGATCAGTTTTGATAACACATTGTCTGTAAACAACTGTTTAGGTTGGCTAGGAAAGTCTTTACAGGAATGCTAGAGCAATGCCGTATCATGATGGACTGGGTTATAAAGCCTTTGTAAGTTAGTAAACAGTATGTGTAAATGGTTCATATATGTTTATCTATTAGGGCACGGTAATACTCAGTAATTGGTCTTTTTTTGAGAAATAAATTATGTGGTGTGCTAGAGTAAGTTTTCTCTGTTTGTTCTGATACGCTGCTCTGTATTGTAAGCACTGAAGCACAGTGCTGGAAGGATTTTCAATTGAAATAATATTAAATAATATTATGAACATAAAAAAATGCTGATCACTTTCCTCATGTGCATTTCTTAATTACAAGCGTATAAGATGCTGTATCTATGGTCATGTGACGTGTATTATGAAAAGAAGCAGGACATTAAAATCCTATATGCTGCCTGATCTCTTTGTATGCGAGAGGAATGCTGTTGATGTTTCTTTTGTTCGAAGGGCTTCATCTCTAGTCTTGTTGTGCTGTGAATTGTTGGTATTGAATAATAAATGAGAAAAATTGGGGGTGTGGCTTTCTCAGGATGTTATCGGAGTGACAGCTGAGTACAGTAAGAAAGATCAGTGCCGTGACCGCACACACATCTGCAGACGCTGTAACCGCTGGTTACAAATCAGGAAGCATTACCACAGTTTATGCACAGTTATGCTCTGCCGCCAATACCAGACATGTTTTTATCTGCTGTTTAATTTTCAGTTTATTCAGTGTTTTTGCAAAGTGTCATTACATCTTATACTCATTATCAGAATATTAATAATAAACCGTCCAGTTCATCCGTACTAACGCTGGTGTCTGTAGTATGTGATTGTGTTTACATCAGCAGGGAAATCACCAGCTGATTAACCGTTGTGGACTCATTGCGCAGTGTGCACCGTGTGTTAACATCCGAGTCCCATGTCACAGTGAAAGATGCAGAACCCTGTGTCATAAATGCATGCCAGGCCTGCACAACAGAGGCTTCACAGAAGCACAGAGTTGCAGGAAAAAAGGGCTCATTCTCGTGTGCCTGGAACTCTCATCCAACCTCTTCATTATGTCTGCGAAGCGGAGCAAAGTCAACTCAGCCTTATTGAGCCTCTTTGATTCTTTGCTTCTCTCACTTCCAAAAGCTGTACAGACTCTGATCCAGAAATGTCTCTCAGAACAGTAAGTTAACCCAGAAACAATGAAGCTGACTTGTTGAAACAGGTTTCTCTCTGGTAAGCAGTGGTCTATCCAAACATGTCTTGACGGATTTGCCGGCCTGTTTTCTTAATTTGATAAAGTATGGTCAAAGTTGTAACTGCTGGTGCTATTCAACATTTTAACATCTTAAACGCTTTTGAAGTATAGCGGGAAATCTCCTAGAAAAAGTTTACTTGTCAATGATTGTGGTCAGCATTGAGGTGTGAACCAGCAGGGACGCTTTGCGCTAATAACAGCTGTCTCGCAGACGAGCCTTTCAGACGCCTTCCTTGTTTCATCAGACAGATGCTTGATATGTAATCTGTCTCGTTCATGCGGTGTTTCAGGGTCAGAATCATGGCTGAGAGTGAGGAAAGGCTGTGAGCATTTTGGGCCATATGAGATTCACGCCCCCTGTTCGTGGTGATGGGGCGGGCTGTCAGTGTTGTGGGCTGATGTTTGATAGCCGACTCCTCCCTGTTGTCAGTTGACTGTTTTGAAATCGAGCACCTTAAATCTCTGTAAGGAGACACATATTGTGTTTCTGTTTAACCCCGGTCATGGAATCCAACATAAATAAAGTCTGGGCTAAGAGACAGACCGAGTGTCCTGCTGAAGTTCCCCAACCCCTCCGCCCCATGTCTGTCTGTTAGCCTTTCTCTTCTGCAGTATATTTGTGTCTGGCCCTATAAATGCCAGATAGTCCCTATATCTTGCTTGACTGGCAGACTAGCTGTCCCTCTGGCCTAGGCAGGGCAACAAACATTAAAAATGCTTTCAGTATTCCAGCCTAATGTTATATTTACCATGCCAATATTACAATACATTACCAATAATGTCTTGTCTCACTGGTCTCAGTGTTTACATTTAACATGGGCCTGTGTATTTGCTGAATATAGGTGATTTTTACAGGCATTATTGAGACATAGTCTAATATATAACATAGTCTTACATAGTCTAAATACAGTGCATGTTTCTCATAGCTTTAAATATGAATTCTTCTTTAAACTTATGGAAGCAGATTAGAACAGTTATTTGGGTATGAGGGGAAAACCACAAACAAATAAATCTGAGCATTACTAAACGAAACTGATTCATTATATTATTTCCATTATATTCTTTTTTATGTAATTGACTTTGTTTGTAAAACAAAGGTAAAATGTGTCTTTATGTCTCTTTTTTGTTGTGTTTGTGTTTTTTATTAAGTTTGTTTTTATTGTGTTTGTAAGTTTATGTTTGTTAGTCATTTTTGTAAATCGCATATTTTGTCATTTGTAAATAAAAAACTGTAAATAATGAAAGAGAAAATGACTTTAAAAATCTAAGTACAAAGATTAGAACCGGGGACGATGTGTTGTTTACCTTATTACGTTCCTGCAGAATCATTGTTTGATATGGAGACAGCATAATATGCCACATCTCACTTTCGTCTGCTTAGTTCGTTTCAGTAGAACAAGAGCTGCTGTTTCTACTGCTTCTACTACTGTTCTGGCTTGACTCTTAATCACTGTTTCTGCAGAAAATGTATTTTGCCAAGTGAATGTGGACAAAGGACCCGGTGTTTGTGTGTAAGGACGGTGGGTGGGAGGGGTAAGGGTACGAGGACAGAAGGGGCGTGTGTGTGTGCAGGGGCAGAGAGAACGGCTTGTGGTAGTGCTGCTGTAGAGGATGGGAGGAGATAGAAGGGTTTGAGGGGAGGGATGTGCTTTTGTTTTGTTCTCTGTTGCCGAGCAATGGGGACTGAAGCTTTGGGAACAGCTGTGATGGCCAAAGCTTTTCTCTTTCACTCTGCTGGAGATGCCCTGAGGCATATACACAGATACAGCAGCTTTGTGTGTGCACGTGTGTGTGTGTGTTGAGTGAAAGCAAAAAGTGAGGGAATAAGGGAGGCCAAAGTAGGTGTAAAGTATGAATGAAATGTTAGTGCTTGCACAAAGGTAAGGCAATTGCTGTGTAAGTGAGTGCAATTAGTACAAAGAAAACGTGACTGCATGGGAAAACAAGTTTGGATGTCTTTGTGTTAACGAGCATGCTGGGAAATGTAGTCACAGCTTTACACTGGCTGAGAGTGACTAAATGAAAAGAATTACAGAAAGGTAAAGGGTTAAGATCATGGGCATTCTAGCAGTGCTAGAATTATTTTATTATTGTTATTATTTTATTATTAGTATTATTAATAAGCAATATGTGCCCCCTGGGATTGATTTTTAAGGGCATTGTTTAGACTTGTGAGGGTTTGTTGCTTTTCTGACCGTATATTAACACAACTGTATTTTTGTCCCATTTTTTTCCCATCATTTGATTCAAATGAATTCTCAATCTTAACTAGAAATCAACATCAAATATTCCATTTTAATTCAAACTGATTTGTATAGCCCTTCCTATAATGTTGCATTGATTCAAAGCAGCTTTACATATAAAAAGAAAAACAGGAAGATTATGTAATACATAAAATGCATATAGAATACATGGTATTATTGCAAGTATTTCAGCCAATATATTTAGCCAATACAATTCTGAGATTGAAGTTCGTGAAGATATTTTGGTAGACAAGCTTCACCAGTTAGATTTTGCTGAATGGGGCAGTCTGTGCTAGTCCACCAGCTGGGCCAGCACCAGATCAACACTTACCAGCTTTGCCATTTTGTTCATCTGCACGGATACTGATCTACTGGTCTAAACTGGTCTTTGTTAGCAAGGAAGTCCAAACACAGAGGTTATGTTTTTGTACAGCTGTGACTGCTGCTGACTGACCTAATTCACAGTGTGCGTTTAGCTGCACACTTCACTGCTGCTTCAACATACTGACACCTTTATGTATGTAGTGCTGCAGTTCTTTGTAACAAAAAGTATTTTTCACAAAACCTCACTTATAATGAAATACATAACCTCAGAATTTCTACATTAAACTCCAAAGTATACTTCAGTTGTTGGTCTAGTACTGTATCTAGGCTGATACGTCGCCATTTTAAGCCAACACAGAAAATAAACTTGAAGTATGCATTTAGTATGATGTTATTAGTGATCACATCATCACATCACATCATGTTGTGTCAGTGTGGTAGTGTGACTGGTCCATAGTTACTGGAGCAGCAACTATGTCTGCTCTCCATAGGGGTCTTCATCCATTGTAAACTTTGTGCTCATAGGCAGACCACAAAGATCGTTCCCATGTGCCCCTCAAAAAACCACAGCTAAATAATGTGCCCATAATGGCCGGACTCAGGGGATGAGAGGTTTCAAAAATGAGCCATCTGAATTACAAATATATAATTAGCATGTCAATTTTGTCTCGTTTTGCAAGACATAAACGGGCTAATGAAATTCTTGTTTAGGCAGAAATTATACTTGTATGACAATATTTTTGCTGTGTAAAGTGATAACAATATTACTGGTACAGTAGCTCATATCCCAAGCGACATACAAACAGTGGCTTAGGTACAGTGCCATCCGATCATTTCATTACCCACAATCCTAAGCACTCTGGTCCCTTTCATTTCTCTGTGGCTTCATTCTCTAAAACACACCATTTCAGATGGTGGAGACTCGCAACAGAAGCTGTAGTGTGTTCAGTAAGTAAACAGCACCTAAAATAACTGCAATAGTGGACCACAACATACCAAAATTAAATAGGAAGACGACGACTGTGGAAATTGGGAATGAAGACATTCTTTGGGAGCCCGCAGTTTTGAAAACACAAGGGACATATTGAACAAGGAGGTGCTGGCCTGCAGAAGCCTTAAATACCAAAATGATTGCTTTTGGTATGCGTTGTTTTTCATCAAGACATTTGATCTTTTTCATTTCAAACCTGCTGTTTTTCTCATAGTTTGAAGCTATGTAGCAGAAAACAGGCAAAGACGGCTTTTCTTTGTATTTCTCCATATATTTCATTCTCATTTAATTTGCTGTGTTGTGTATTATCAGCTGTATCCCATCAGGCAACTGCTTAATGTGAAGAAGAGGAATATCTGGTCTGTTTAACGCTCAGAGAGAAAGTGATTTTAAAGTTTGTAGACAGGGCAATGTCCAAGCACTGGAATGTTTACTAAATTAGTCAGCTTGAGGAAAAAAGGCACGATAGGGGAATGTTTGCCATTGAGTGTGACCACTGTAAAAACTACCTGTTTTCTGCAGTCACTGTCTCTCCCAACATGGGTTTGGTACAGTCGCGTGCTATGAATAGCACAATAGGAATGCAACGATTCATGAAGTGCCTAGACACACACCAGAAAGACTTGCTTGGGTTTTCGTTCTTGCCCATGTAATTACACTTTGAAATACATTATTTACAGACATCTTGGCAAATTGCTCACGTGACTACTATAGATGATATTAAGAACCAGTGGACACATTTGTAGAGCTGTTTATACCTCCATAATAATGACCTATTAATGTACTTCATATTCATTATAAAACATTTGCATTGTCTCCTCCCACTAAATTGTCTTATTAGCCGTGGCACCAGAACCGTAATGAGAATCTCCCTTAATTTCTGTCGCCGTTAGTCTGTGCCAATAGCTCAAGTCTGCTTTCTTCATAGTTCTTTACTGTAAGACCTTTCCTCTCCTTCTGGGTCTTCGTGTCAACTCGAAAATTTTGCTCCCATTAAACACATTTGGATTTTTTTAAAGTTTCCAGCCACAGCCAGACGAGTCACAGAATGAAGGAGAATGAAAACAGCATGATATACGATGTCCTGTCATATATGGAGTCCATTTCCAAAACCACAAACATCACTGCACTGGTCCTGCTCCAGCTGCGGGTGTGTAAGTCTAGATATGTGAGCGTGTGTCCATGTGAGACTGTGTGTGTGTGTGTGTGTGCAAACCTACAAATGTCTGGAGGAGGGCAGAAAAACCCTGTGTTATATCAATGTTGTTCTGTGTAATCACCATGGAAATGGGATAGAACACTATTGTGTGTACACAGAGTTCAGCTCTCACTTCATCTTAAAGCACAGCGTGTCTGATAGCCCCACATGTTGTTGTTTTCTTTAATACATAGTGCCTTAGGGAGAGCAGTGATAGATGACTTAAAATAATCCCTAATTTATCTGATGTTTCCCTTGGTAACAATGTTACGATTGTTCACATGTTTTGGTTATTTTAAAATAACTGTTATTATCAAAACACTAGTACTTCTAAATTCACCTCGTTGGTCAATGTTGATCATGATCCCTCTAATTAAATATAATTTTGCCTCTTTGTGCCTCCACTGTTTCGTTGCAGACCTGCCTACTTCCTGCAAGGCAAGTTGTAAGTAAGCGACACACACACACAGCCTCATATTTTCATACCCACACATGCACTCAGTTCTGCCCACTTTTTCTCTTTCTAAAATGTTGCAGTTATACGTGAGTCAGGATGTGTAGCATTGCTCAGCAGACGTGCGCACTAGGGGGTGATCTTATGTGATTATGATGTGGAGGTGGATTTCTGTAGCATCGGCCAGCGGGAAAGTGGGCAGCTGGATTCATGTGAAGAGGGACGATCGCGTCACACTTGCATGACAGCCTGGCACACGGTGCATCTCAAACACAGGCTGAGCGCGGCAAATAATAAATAAATAAAGAACAAAAGGGGATCAGATATCAGACCGCCGTTAACTCCTCACCCCTCAGACGAGGTGAAAGTATATAGATGTTTGCTCTGAAATGGATTAGAAGGGAAACAATGTTTTAAGCCCCGGCAACAAGTGAATTTAAAATATTAAATGTACAAATTAAAACACAATAAAAATCTAGTTTAAAGATTCTAGTTAAAAGTCATGCTTTCTGCTCTCTTTCGGTGAGTAAACAATTAAAGGAATTTTTATCATTTCCATTTATTTATTCCTTTTATATTCCTTTTATTGCCTAGCCCTATCAGTCTGTTATCTTATCCAATCAGCTATTTAGCAATGGTGGTGATCAGCAATTATGATGTTAGGATGAAAGAGCACCCCTGCTGAAGTGTCTGCATGGCTAATGAGCTAAATGAGATAATATGGGAGACGGGTGTGCCAAGGGCTCTCAGCGGAGCGTAGAGGAGGAGTGGAGTGGACTGTTGTGTAGAGAGGAGGGTTTAGCAGGAGTTTAGTTAGCACTATTTCTGTTGGCACCAGAACTCTGTGTGTGTCTGTCACAGGCTTGTAATTAACATCACCACAATCAAGAGCTCTTTTGTTTCTGCGATTGTGTTTAACAGAGCAGAGCGATTTCACGGCACTTCTGCTGACATCGACACCAAATTATAAAAACGTTCCTGTAGCTCAGTTGGTAGAGCGTTGCGTTAGCAGCGCAAAGGTTGCAGGTTCGATTTCTAGGGAACAGAGTTAATGCATTGACAGTCAATTTGAATCAAAGCTTCTGGGAGGAGATTTGATGATCCAGTTTTCCTAACCACAGCACTGACTACTTTAACAGTAGTTTAAAAAGTGACTAATTGTAATAAATCATACAATACTCATGTTAATAATAATGCTAAAGGTCAGATGAGGGGGTACTTGAGCCATTCTGATTAGGCAGTGGGGTGACCAACACAAAAAGCTTGGCAATCGCCGGTCTATAAGATAAAGCTGCTGCTCATTATTTGGTAATGACTCATATGTTTTTTGAATGACTGCCCACACTGTTTGTGCCATGATCGGCCCTTCAGCTGAAGAGGCAGTTAGTGGGAGGTTCCTACAACAAATTATCATACACTGTCACAATGTATGAGAGAGGCTTCGTCAAGGAAAAGGACAGGACAGACCCGGGAGTGAGAGGGAGTGAGAGACAGATGCAGAGAGTGAGAGAGAGAGAGAGAGAGAGAGAGAGAGAGAGAGAGAGGGGCGGGCTGTGCTTCTTTGCTTGTAGTGTGAGGGAACAAAGGGGATGTTGTAGATGCCGCCCAGCGGCCAGGACTTCTCCGTCCTACCTCGACTGCTCACTGAGCCATTTCCTGTTTTTGACCTGAAATCTTTATTTAGAACCGCCCTTCTGCTCAGCGCTCTGCTCCCCATTTATAACAGCACAGAGATGCACACAGATGCACACCCATGATTTGTCTCATCTTTTTGCTCCAATGTTGTTTTTTTAAGGGATGTTTGATGGCCATTAATTGAGCTTTCCGGATCAGCGGCCCACAGAGGAAACGTGAGGGAATCACTGTGTCAAAACCCACGTGCCTTTAGCCGTTATGTAAAGTTAGTGTCCTTCATAAAATTCAGTTTTACGCTTTCTAAACAGGCTTGGTGGACTTTTGGTACCAGCTCAGCTCTGAATTGGCTGCCCTAAATCTAAACATGCTGCAGACTTAAAATAGGTGCCTCAAATAATGCCTCAGTGCCAGATTGGCTGTCACTCTATCCTGAACAGTTCTCTGTGCATTCAGACAGTATCATTTACACTACACTGTGTGGATATGGGTCTTTGTCATTGAAAACATTTACAGCTATTGTGGCAATGCAGTATATCACGTCGGTATTGCTGAAGAGTGCAAACTGTGGTGGACTGTTCTCTCCAGTAATGTAGTATGTGTTTGTTAAATGTTTATTTATTTTAAAAAACATAATTGTGGGTGAAGTCTAAAAGTAAGGACAGACAGCGAAGCATTTTATTTTTGAATAATGCCGTGGTGAAAAAGATTTCCACAAGTGTGCCCACGTGCATGACCTCATATGTCATCTTGTGTCCAGCAATATTAAGTTGATTTGGATTTAGCAGAGCAAACATTTATGAAGTTTAGAACTTCTGGTGTCATTTAAAGAAATTAAACTGTTTTTTTGCATTAGACATTTGCTTTTAACTTCTAAGGCAATTCTTTTAGCATTGTAACTGCGTTGACATAACAGTGCCTGCTAAGACAAGCATCACTCCTAGCATTGCTCGTACTTAGCGTTAAGGATAGAGTTCTAAAAAATCTAATGCAACATATTAAACTTACATGTCCAACATGTCTGTTTGTGATACAGATATGAATGAAACCTCATATTACGCAGCTTGTTAAAAATAGATTCAATGAGGCAAAAATAATTCCATACACTTGCACGAGGGCGCAAGCGACCTTCCAGCTGCAATATATTAAGCAGTGTGAGAATTTCGCCCTGATATGTTTCATGTAATATAATCTGCATTATTGCTTATTGGTTATTGTTGCAACAAATGCTTGCTGCACTTCAGCTGTTATTTATGACAATAAATGTTATCATCGCATTAAACTATACTTATAGAGGAATTCCAGTGTATAGGCATATACAGTAGTTAGGTACTGTAAATCCAGTCATGCAGTGCTTGTCCCTGCCATGTGGCGGCAGTTTGATAGTTTGTCATTAGCATCATCATAAGGTCAAATGCAGCTGTTGTGCACCAATCAAACGTGCGCATTGCCCCCTAAAATGAATATCCCTCACAAATAAAACCTCTTCATCGTACAAAATACCTTATAACAAACATCATATTTTTTCATTTTATTTAATGTCATTTAAATCATTGAGTCATTGTAACTATAGCTACACAATAGTTTAAGTTGGTTGCATTAATGCTGTACGTTTAGGGCAAACAAGACATGTAAGCTACAATAACTTTCTCAGTTCGTTGCGTGTTAAAGAGAAAGCGAGGCTAGGCTTGTCTCAAAACCTACTGAGCTGCCTACCTAGACAGCATTTTTGTGCATCACTGACGCGTTATGTGACAGCATGGCTCACACGCACTTATCTCAGCTGACTCAAAATGCGTGTGGCCAAGATGGCCAAATATGCCGTACGTGCCTACGACGCACAAACATGCGGTCTAGGTAGGCAGCCTGCTAGGTTTTGAGCCACACTCCGAGAGTTAGAGGGTGGAAGCACGGAGGGTGTGCTTGCGTGTGTAGGGGTTGGACTTTTCCGAGGCCACGCTCAGTGTAGTCGAGCTGAAGTCTCACTCGACGTCATTCGCGTCCGAAGGAGATCGCGTTGGTCATAGTGACTGGTTGTATTTTAAAGCACTGGGCTGGCGAATAGTCGACTTATCTCGTCATAAAGTCACTGTCGATCATCCTCTTTAGCCGCGAGAGTTAAATCGGTACCGATCTGGAAACCTCTGTGAACAATAAAAGAAAGATATATCCCGATGCTTGAATTTATACCTCCACTTGAAGTAGACGAGGTAAGCGCAGATCTTGTTCATACATAACTGAGATCTCTTTAACTGGCGTGAAAACACCGTGTGTCACTGATGTTGCACATAGCGAAAGGCGACAGTCATAAATATATTCGTGTATTGTTGTCTGGCGGTCTGTGCGATCTTCGGAAAGTTCAGAGGCATGTCGCAACCCGAGCCAGCGCTGGTCGGAACCGCTCTGATCACGGCTGTAGCCGAACCGAGTCAACTACGAGCTTTTTTAAATGAGTCAAATGGGACACCGATTAAATATTTTATTTCTTAATGTTTATAGTTGTACTCATATGGAAGATACAGATCCAATTGGCTTAAGAGCTTGACCCACAAGAACAGAGGTCCGATCAGACGGACAGCTTTACATGGGTGTCTTTTTCCACAATCCTTGACCTATATGAAAACGCGGTGCTGCTTTTTACCGTAACTGCTGTCAACACATTGTTACAAAGTTGCGCGTTCACTTTACTGTTTAATTAGAAGTGGCTTATAAATGGGTGATTTTTTTTGGTTGCAATAAGATATTCAATGGACGGCTTCGACGCCATAGAAGATTTTATTTGACAGGTGACTAAAATAAATAAATACATCTGCTCGCACAGCTCGTAATGGAACATGCTGAAAAACGGCAATGGAAGGATTCTGAGGGACAGTGTCTTTATGTGTCAGCGTGTGAGCAAAATATCATGTCCACCCTGGGCTTTCTTCTGCATATAAACATGGAAATGTTGAAATTGAGAATCGAAACACATGTGCAGCCTTACACTCTGTTTTCATCAACTGAATTGTTTTTTTTATCTTTATTGTGTTGTGTTTGCCAAAGAACTGAATCTGTAGCAACTCCTGCAGCAGTTTTTGCAGTTAATATCCTTGTCAGACACACAGAGGCATTCAAAGTCCGAACATCACACGCGCACACGCAGTGAATTTAGAGGATCAAGGTTCAGCTGGATTTTCTAGTCTCATTAGGCAAAGTTGATTACAACCCCTGCTTTCACCATGTAGTTTTTTTGTATTTCTGTCTTATTTCCTTTAAACAGAAACACAGACTCTGTGACATTTACATGCTGAACTCTCTGTGTCATCTTTAAAAGTGCACTTCCTTCCTGCAACATGGTCACAGAAGTAAAATGAGTGTCTTCTCCCTCAATAGTAAATGTCACAGGGTGGGTGTCTTTAATGTCCATATTTACTGCTCAGGCACCTTTTTTGGTCTAAACATCGTGCAGAGTTCTTCTGTACCAGTACATGCATCTTGCACTGCATTGGCTCCATCAAAGGAAGTAGATTGTGGATTTGATTCACTCATGTCAGCTTTATTCTTTTGGATCTGGAGAACATCTGTATCTCAGATTGTTAGGTCCAGTTAGTCTTGTGAATTACACTCTATTCTACGTATTATATCCGTCCTTTATGTTTTTCAAACTTAAAACATTTTGCTATTTCAGACTCCGATAAAGTACTTTCTCTTGGAATGAGAAAAACAATGGACAATAGACCTGTTATTGTTTATTGCCTTATAGAAATTTAATTTGACCTAATTCACCTGCTGCCTAAGTTTTATTTTCACTTAAATGGTGTGTGTTTGTGTGTGTGTGTGTGTGTCTGCCGTACACCTTCACGTGGTGCTCCAAGCCTTCTGCCTGTCTGGTCAAACCGGTTTGAATTGCGTTCCTCTCTCGGCTACCATTTAGCTGTTTTTAACAGAGGTGTGACGTATGCGAGAAGTTAAAGGGGAGCTTTAATATTACTTCTACTGGTGTCGCGCTCGCTGTTTTCGTTTGACATCTTTTACTTTGATACAACACAAGTCAGGTTACTCAAAGGCCTGTAATATTCCCCGAGCTAATATTCTCTAAGCTAAGCACACACTTTTTAATATCTTTACCCAAGTCTTTACTTTCAATAGGATGAACACCTTTAAGGTAATGACATTGTGTGAATCAGTGTATGAAACTGTTATGTTTTTAACACCTGGAGAAATCTGTGTGTTTGAAGTTCAGCAGAATTGTCACCTCTGCTGATCTGAGAGCAAGACTCGTTACTCTGGCTTTTCTGACCCCGCACTTCATCTAAACTTCATTTATGAGAGACTTTTGTAAATCTATGGAGTTACTTAATCAGGCCAGGCAGATTATCTGACCTTTTTTTGATCACGTACAGCCTTTAGCATTGACCAACAGCTGTTCTGAAGTGGCTGATTAAATGTGAAGTATCTTAAATTTTAAGTTAAAATACTTTATACCATCCCATCTCATCATGCAGAGACAAAAGTAATCCGCATCACCCAAAAAGTGTAAACGCTGTGGCTTTGAGTTTAAATCACAGTCATTTGATTGGCCTCTTACACAGAAAGTGAGGGCCGACTGCTCTGAAGTCTTATTGGCCACATGGTGGAGGCTTATTTGCTGTTTATTGACATTTGCCTTTTATTGCGGCTTGTTTTTCGGCAATGCACGTGAGGTCATGTTCTAGTAAATAACAGTAGAGCAACAAACGCTTCTCTGTCTTTTGGGCTTTGCAGACTTGTCGGACCAAGAAATACAGTTGACAATATATTTAAGAACAGGCATTGGTGACTCAACCAGTTTTATAAAGTTTGATAGTAAATAGTGTGATAAAAGTGTTTGCCATAGCAGAGCTACAGAATGTAACAGTTTCCCATGCATGTTGTTCTGTTAGATTTGAAGATGTCAGACGCCTGTGTGACCCCTGCAGTTTTCCCTTGCTGCTGTGTGAATATGAGATGTCTGGGCCATATCCATCTGTCTCTGTCTCTCTTTCTCTGCATTTCCCTCAGAGAAAGAGAGAGTGTGTTTTGCTTCTGTTTGGATTCAGTGTCATTAAGCTTTCATAAGGAGTTCCCATACAAATGACGCTGTTCCTATACAAATAACAGCTTTGTACTGTAACAAATTGGACAAAGTACAGACCCAGAGAAGTAAAACATGCCACATGCCTCAAATGCTTATGCAAAATAAGACTAAATAGTACAGTATTTTTCTCCTTGGACCTTGCCTGTGTCTTATCTGTGTCTCAATCAGCAATTTGACGTTTGTGATCTTTTTAAAAGACCAAATGAAAATGCTTTATGAGCACAGTTTTTTGATTCCTGTGTCGATGTATTATTGTTATTGAAACAGGAAGTTTGAGGGGGAACATATTTAAAAGCTTGTCCCTCCTTTTTTAAGGAGCCAATAAGCATTCATTATGTCACACACCTGGAAACCGTGTTTTGCTATTTGCTGGTCAGTGGCAGGTGGTTTTATGTGTAAGGACCTTGTCATTTCTAAGGGAATTTATTTGGTCAAAAAAT
>JAZGTI010008214.1:0-20462 GCA_036877585.1 Botia kubotai | reverse complement strand
ACTTTAATACTTTTTTGTAATACAATATTTGAAGAAATAATAAAGACCCATCTATGACCAGACAGTTTACTCTGCTTTCTCTCTTAGTGCTGTAAGATGTGTGTGAATGTGTGTGTGTATGCTGGCGGACAGAAGCTAACAAATAAACATTTTCTATTTTCATGCCAGTTCCTTTTGTAATTCAAATAGAAAGGAAAACTGCAAGCCTAGATAGACACACACCTACACGGATGTTCCGCCACACACACACACACACCTTGTAACGCTATTGACCCCTGGTCTGTCATGCAATGCCACACACATCAGTCTTTCTGTGCCTGCCCTCCAACTGATAACCAGAAGCCTTCGCCCAAACCAGCAGAGGAGTGAGAGACCGTGTGTGTGTGTGTTTGTGTGTGTGAATCGAAGAGGCAGAAAGGGAGAGAGATACACACGTATTTCTTGAAGGATAATTTAATGAAAAAGCTAATTGCTCTTGATTTTTTGTAAAGAAAATAGCTTGATGTAAAAGGAATATATACAGTAACTCTGAAGTGAAAATTTGTATGGTCCTTCCACAAGCAGAAGTCTAGGACACAACATTACAGAGGAAAGAGTTGGAAGTCCAGTTTCAAGGGACAAACTGTGAGAACCTCAGGATTTTTGGCTTTCTGACATTACTACAATGAACTCGTGCATAAACTGTACAACAGTGAAACACTCTACAACCGCATTTCTGCTACAATATAGGAGTAGCTCAAATCCACCTACAGTAGCATATTAAGATTTTTTCCCCTAGGTGGCGCTATGAAACCACACATCATTCCCAAAACCAAAAAAAGTACTCGTGACCTGAATGTTAAAAGGCCATTTAACGTGATAGTTTGGAAAAGCCTGATTCAAATAAAGACATGAATCTAACAGCTTTTTGTCCTTTGTGGATTTATAAAAACGTTTTCAGGCAGGGCTTTTCTGTTTGTTGTTTTGATCTATCCATAATGCTATATGAATTTTTTTGCATTATGACACCAAATCCAAACTATGACAACCATACACCCTGTTAAAACTTTACATTTTTGTAACTTTGTTTTATTTAATAAATTATAATACTGCAAAAAGCAGTATGGCGTGTAATACAAATGCACGGCCAGTAAATGCTTTTAGATTTAAATATTTCTCTAGATCACTGTGCTAAATTAATTACAACCGATTAAGCAAACTAATAAAGCACTGAAACCTGATGTACCTTGTTTTTACTTTAGACTTTAATTCCTCAAATTCAGATAATACACTCAAACAATCCATAACTTACTCACGAAACACCGTGTGAATGTCTGGATTCATGGACTATACTGAAGCTCCACAGCAGAACATCAGTGTGAGAAAGAACAGCTTTATGTCAGAGCTACACTTTGACACTGACTCTCCTGTGGCAGTCTAATCAATACACACCCTTTAAATAAACTGTGTTTGATATACTCTCTCTCTCATAGACAGATCTCCTCTTCACCTACATCATGACATAGTGAAGACTTTCTTACAAAAATTTCACATAAAAGAGAAATAATAAAAGACAGCATTCCCAAATTTGTCCACAATATGAACATATACATACACACAACCCCTCAAAATCTCAGACACATTTCTGTTTCTCATTATTCTAAAAGTGAATATGATGAATATACATATTTTTAGTTATATCAAGCTCTAGAGTATTTTACTGGGTAGAAATTGTGAGTGTGGATTTTTTTTTCTTCTTAAAATCAAGCCACTGGTGTGTAGAACTGTAATCTAAGCAATGATGGCTACTTTAAAATAGCTAAAATATAAAATATATTAAAATACAAGATTTGTTTGGCACAGTGTTTTTAATGCCTTTACTCTAAAATGTGCAAAACATTTTTAGAACAAATTTGTGGAAATTAGTTGGCCCAAACTGGTTATGACAGACTTATATAAGCTAAACATATTGATTGACAAAATGTTAATTATTTGATTTATCTTATTTGTTTTGATGACAATCCCTAAAGAAGGTTTTATTATGGCTAATCTTGGGATGTTTACTTGTCTTGGGTATTTCAGCATGAAGTAACAAGGTCACACACAACCAAAAACGGTTCTTTTCACTGTATCTTCTAATTGCCAGCAGATGGTGCTGTATATCTACCACATCACAACATACATCTGTGTACGCAGCCTATAAACAATACACTTGCAATATATTTATACATTTAGACAGATTGACTCCAGATCTTTCCATCTCTCAATGGCATATTGCATACTTAAATGTACATGACTGTATTCTATTTGCTAAATAAAAATTTCCCGGTAACCCTGAATTTATCATCAGATATTTAAATCACTTGGTCTTGGAAATGACGAATAACGGCCAGATATGTTTGATTTAAATCGACTCCATTCCTATCTGAAACCATTCCTACCAAAAAACTCTTTTCAATCATTTGCTGTTTCTTGCATCAAGGTGTGAGCTGATCGCTTTGAACCCGTAAACTCTATGTTCCGTATACATTTCACCTATGATAGTCAATTAAATTAAATTTCATTACTGTGTAACGGATTACTAGGCTGATCAGTTTGGGAGAGCAGGGATTTTAAAAAGTCGTTAAAAAATGGTAATTGCTCACCAATATCCTCTTAAAATGTTTTGAATCCGTATCCTCTCCAGACGTAATATATGAAGCAAAACATAAAACCTATGTCACGTGCAGCTAAATTCACCTCTCCACTATAACAAAATGTGTATGTTTTCTGTCAAATGTGTGTGTGTGTACAAAACATCACTTTCTGATTTCATTTGTGGGCTGAGTGAATTATGATTTCTGATTTCATTGTGGCTGAATATCTATACAGGCATTAATCAGGCTGTGATTGTGTGTGATGGGAGTTTGTGTTCAGGTTGAGAATGAAACTTAACGGCAGAACTGGCCCAGAGGTGTATCAGTCGCTTATCTGATCAAGCTTTACCTCCCAATTCCTTTCTCTTTCACTCTTTGCATAGCTTAAATGTGAACATTCACACTTTTTTAACTGTGTCTCCTCTGGGCTTTGTGGTAAACTCAGCAGAGCTCAGTGGTTGTTTGTTAGTGAAGGCAGGTGCAGGCCATACACACATACACACACACACACACACACACACTGTAGACAGACCCAGTAGAAAGAAACTGGTCTGACAGAATGCCTTTTCACACCTGACTGGGTCTAGCATAGGGCGACAGGCTAGAGCTCCCAAAGCACGAGACACACAAACACACACACATCTGTTTTTTTTATGCCTTATGGGGACTTTCCATAGGCATAACGACTTATTTTATACTGTACAAACTGTATATTATATCCCCTAACACTAATCCTAAACCCAACCCTCACAGAAACCTTTCTGCTTGTATACATTTTTAGAAAAGCATAATTCAGTATGTTTCATAATCAGTTTCCCTCTACCCACTACTGCTGGCTTGTTCCCACAATGTAGGTGTGTGAGACTTTTACCATCATGTGGGTCCCCACAGTGGTAGAAAAACAAGCGCTCGCTCGCTCGCTCACACACACACACACACACACACACTCACACACACTCACTCACACTCACTCACACACACTCACACACACTCACACACACTCACACACACTCACACACACTCACACACACTCACACACACTCACACTCACACACACTCACACACACTCACACACACACACACACACTCACACACACAGGGTATCTGTACTGTATTTAACTTTGAGCCCTCCAGACTCCAGGATAGTTTAAAGGCCTTAAAGACCGTCTGTTGAGGGTGACTCAATTTAAGTACCTACACACAAAAACAGAACCAGGGCAGGACCCAGAGGATGGGGTGTAAATACAACAGCAGATGGACTCAGCCCAGCAGAACCAAATGGGTCTGTACGAAGCCATCACATGCTATTTTACACTCTTATAAAGCCTACAGAACCAACAGTTCACAAATGTTGTCCACAAAGGATGGATGAGAGCAAACCATCACAACAACAAAAGGGATTCTGGCCTAGATGTTCATTTTAAAAAAATTACCATTATCATCAGTTTTTAAGAAAGAAATGGACTTTTTAGTGGTTGATGACTATTGTAAAATATTTTTAAAAATTACTTTAGATAAACAAATTTGGACAGATTACAATCACAAAGAGCAATTTCTAAAATACATTTTTTTTCTGAGCATTTACAATATTCCCTAAAGACATTGCATAGCTTTCCGTGACTTCATATTTTTTCCATTTAATGAGTTTTGTAAGATTATATTAGCACTTGAATTTCCCAGTATTTTCTTTAAGCTGTACAGTTATGACTACAGCAGAATTATGATGAACTAATTACTACTAATACTTTTAACACTGTCTCACGCTCAGTTGCCACAGTTTTACTATAAAACAATCGCAATAAATATAACATTTTGGCGAAAACAAGTCACCATAGTAAATGTGAAAAAAGAATAACAATAGTACCAGTTTTCGTCTTGTGTGTTTTATGCTCAATCAATACATTTTATTTGAGAGTATGGAAGAGAATAATAACGCTGGGAAATGCTGAGAGTGAGAAAAAGTACTTTTAAACTACCTCTAACCCTCCACGCACCTCGAAAAAAACCCAAAAAGCCGCATTTTCTTTCCTCTCTCTCCACTCCGCCAACCCGCGCACTAGGCGAGCGCTAACGATCTGGCCTTTTCATTAGGCAGGCTAGCTAATTAGACTGTGTGTGTGTGTGTGACGGGTCGAGTGACTACTTGGCGCAGCGCGATGCTGGCAGGCCATTTCATGCTTTATCACGTCTTTTAATTGACAAACAACCTGCTCTTTTCTCTTAGCCTGAGATCTATATTCCAGGAGTCTGTGCTTATGTGTGTGCGCACGTGTGCACCTTGAAGTTCAGCTGCGTGTGTGACTGTCACATGCCTTCTCACCCTGCCGGATCTTTGGGGAGAAACTGCTCACTGAGTTTGCCAATTAACCACTTTCACATCATTCTGTGACAAAAACACACACGCACACACTCAAGAACATTTACATATAAACAAATCGCGTCTTTTTAAGAGTCGTTTTTGTAGAACGACATCCCGGAGTCTTTTAAACTTCGCCATGTTAAGTTTCTTATGCGAGGCACAGACAAAAACCGGGTCTTTGGGGCAAATTAAAGTGAATGGCGTTTTGTCTCAGACACACACGGTGAGGAGTCCATCATTTATACACTTTACACAAAAGCAAAACCTGCAGGGGTCTTTTCTCTGCAAGTCACAATTGTAAACAATCATACTAATGTTTAATATGTGTGTATAGACCTATGTAAGCACACGATGGGCATTATACACAAACTAGCGTTCATTTTTACTATTTGGCTTTTCCAGTCAAATGTCTTTACATCATTG
This sequence comes from Botia kubotai, assembly GCA_036877585.1. Taxonomy (NCBI): domain Eukaryota; kingdom Metazoa; phylum Chordata; class Actinopteri; order Cypriniformes; family Botiidae; genus Botia; species Botia kubotai. The sequence continues at coordinate 15,065 of JAZGTI010008214.1, read as the reverse complement.
ACATCACCAACCTTTCGGTTTCTGTCAGACATTTTCTTGCTCAACACATCTGATCAATCTGTAATTCTCAAAGGCAGATTCTGTATTTTTAGTGTGTTAACGTAACATTTCTCACACAACAGACGCACACACAGGAAACTTACCGTGAGGTGATACTGTCTCCAGATTTCTGGGCAGACCTGTTAAAAGAAAGACATTGTTAGCATAAACAGCGCCACACATCCTGGGCTGCGAAACATGTAAAACATTTCTTCATGTTTTTGGAATGTTACTAAAAACAAAGTTTAAAAATGGAATCACAGCAATTTCTCATAAATAAGGAAAGAATATAATAAGGGGATTCTTTTCAGTCTGTTGCTGTTAGCTTTTAATTCCGTCTTTATTATTTATTTCCACTCTGCACAAATGTCCTACACATGCAACAGCATTAGGAAACTATTTGTGAACATGATCCATGTTTATCAAAGGATAAAAAGATGTTTAAACAGGAAAAGATGAACCCATATGAAGACATGGAGATGAGAAAGAGAGCAGTGTGCAAATACTGAGCGAGTGTGGTTAACATTTGTCCTGTGAGTTTCTACATCTCACTGAAAATGGAAACTGCTGAGGGCACAGCAGCCAGACTCATTTACACAGTTAGATTTTCATTTAACCCCACCTGAGAGCGGCAAAGAAGGAGAGAGAGGCTTTACCACCCCCTGTAGGGTTCTCCAGCTGAGTGTATTGAAGGAAACATTCAAGAAGCCTTTAAGATTCCGCTTGCCTTTCCCTCACTCACTGTGACATGATGTTACAGCAATGAAGTTATTGCTTATTGGTGTGATGTGAAGTTATTGATGTGTTAAAAACACATCTTCATACTGTCAGATACCTAAACCATGACTATAACAGTATAAGAAAGGTTTCTGTAAACAACATGTCAAAGTGTACACTGAGAAATTTATTTTTGACTAGTTCTCAGTGCTGTTCTGATTAACAGGACGCTTTACCTAGTTTAGGTCATGTAACATAAGTAATTGCTTGTGGAGTTTTATTTTAAATCCCTTATTTACATTTACTTTTATTCATATAGCAGATGCTTCTATCCAAGTTGACTTACAAATGAGAAAGCATTTAACATTTTGTCCTAAGAGCCCACAAGCTCTTATGGCAAATGTTTTGGTACATTTTTCAAGCAAATGTCTACTGAACACTGCCACATGTTTTCCACATGCAAATAAGCTTTGTGGCAAACTGTTTGTTGTAAATTTGCCACAAATGCAAATAAACAGTTTTGGCAAAGAAACGTGACCTATTAGAACTGTGACATTCTATTTATTATATGTTAAATAATGAAATAATCATTCTTTCCAGTTGTTTTAAAGTCTCTAAAATTCAATGGAGTAATAGTGTATTTTACGTTTGATCTATAAAAAATAAAGAAAATAAAATAAGATCAAAGAAAACAAAATATTATTTAACTGTATTTAGAAAAAGCTTTTGAAATGACAGCATCAATCCTAAATATATGACTGATCATATGTTTATGATCACCTGACTGGGATGTTTCTTGTGATTTTACCAACCTTTTGGTCTGAAGGTGTATTGTAGACAAAAATATAACTGTGCTAACATATTAAGTTCTTGACTTATAAAACATAAGTTTGAACCTAATGGCTTGGATCGAACAATAAAGCAGCCCGTAAAATACAGTAAAATAATAATTTCAATACAGTTTAAAAAGCATCTCAGACTGAAACTGTACCTCAGGAAGCTGGATGATAAAATGCTAAAATACATCTTTGCAAACTTAAGACAAAATGTCTACTATGAAGATTTTGTATTTTTATTCACAACATATTTACTATAGCTCCATTTATACAGTGTTGATATTTGTACTCTGCTCTAAAATGTGCTTAAAAAAACTGATCATTGTGTGATTAAGAAACAAAAATCTTATATAAAAATATCTTTAAAAATATATTTTTATATTTTATAAAAATTTATAAAACTTTAGTAATATTTTCTTTACTATTTCTTACACAATTAAAGCAACTGCCTAAAAATCTTTGTTTAGTCAATAATTGACATTTCCATAACCCAAAAATGTAACACACACACTGTATGTAAAATAAATATCATAAAATGAGTAAGTGCGTTACAGCGAGACAGATACTGGAAAGTTAACGCTTAGGACTGACAGATATTTGCTAACATTCAGAGTTCATTAACAAATGCCACAGCAGGTTTTTAAACTGTGTAATTATAGATTATAAGCATAATTAAGTTGTGCTGGTGCCTGAAAAATTGTTTGTTAGTTTAAGATCAAGTAGGCAAGCTTCTCTTTCTTTATTTAACACATAATGAGATTAACTAGATGTTTTACGCCTATAATGGCCATTATGAATACACTCAGTATGACCAGAAGTTACAGCATTAACATAACCAGAATGAATTCTTATTTGGAATAGCAGGATGCACTGGAATATCTTGCAGTGGGACTGTTTAACTGAACCTAAATCCTAAATGTGTGTGTCAGCATGTTATGCATGAACGAGGCCAATTTCATTTCAATTAAAACTATGCTAAAATTATACTGAAACTGTTTCCAAATCACAATATGTCTGAAAAACTTTAACTAGCTTTTATGGAGTGAGTGAGTTCCCTGACATCAACCGTTGCTTTAACACGCTCTATCTTCTCTCCTGCTGTTTTGGAAAGTCACATTTCGACTTGTTTCTCTTTCCACCCCCATTTCTACGTCTCTCTCTGTGGGGTTGTTGTTGGGGGTGACGAGTGGAGCGTGTGTCCCACTCACAGCCTGTGAAGCGTCTGTCTTAATGAGAGAAGGAATGGCCCAGGAGATATACACACACACGCACGCACACAATGCAATACAACACACACACATTGGCATATGTGGTTTATGAGGACTCTCCATAGACATGGTTTTTATGCTGTACAAACTATATATTCTACCCCCTAACCCTACCCAAAACCTAACCCTCACAAAAACTTTACTCGTTTTGTTATTTAAAAAAAAACTTGTAAACCATGTTTATGTTGTTATACACGTCATTATACACGTCCTCGTAAACCAAATATTCAAACCCACCCTCACACCTTTTAGCTCAACACACGAACAGAGCTCGAGCCCCAACACAGACACACATGTGTTACGTTTCTATCACACACACAAGGCAGTACTCACATCGAGAAAGTGGCCAATCATGCCACAGCGATGGCAGCGTTTGTGCCAGTAAGCTCTCTCCAGACAGTCATCGTAAGTGTGGCCGGGCAGCGAGCAGTTTGAACAGTGACGGGTCGGACAGGTCCGTGCTAAATGTCCCCGGTCACCACATAATGAGCAACACGGCACCTTCTGCTCAAAAACACAAACACACAACCTGACAGTCACAATGAGCACAATGCTAACACTTAAATGCACTGTTATAATTGAATATGGGTGTATGCTGGATGTTGTAACTGAGTCTATTTACTTTGTCTTTCTGCTTCCCAAATTGTAACTCAGTATTGCTGATCATTTTCCTACTAACAAAAACAATGTTTGGTACAGCCTATTGCTTTATTTTGTGAAAATAGTCCTTACATCACATTTCAGTTTTGGGCCCCTTTTTTGCTTAAAAGAGCCAAACTTAGTTTGGTTCCCAACCAAAAAATTTTGTTTTAACAAATTGCATGTTTTCTGCCCATTTTCATACCCATTACATTATTAAAATGCATGTTTTTGGATTTTGTTTCAATGTCTGATGAGAAAACTTAAGACTGATATAGACACAAAAGTTTAACTGCTGAAGCTAACAGCCAGTACACTGAGAAGTCTGAAAGTGTAGAAATACAGAGACGACTGGTCATGTTAATAGCCCAGACAGAATGGATGTTTATTTGTGTTGATACTGGAGGGAAATCTGCTAAATGGTGTGGAATAGATTTAAACATGGTAAAATATGTTAAATAGAGCTAATAGAACCCCACTCTTATTGGTTGCAGGAAGAATTTTTTTAAAATTGTGCAAAATATGAAATAAACAAACACAGAAAGGGGCAGAGCACATGCAGAACTTTGTGAGGGACAATCCTTCCAAACATCTCTAAACATCTCCTGCCCCTTGCCTGTTTGTTTCTATATTATGGTTAATTGTGCTTTTAGCTACCAATAATGGTGTAGAACGTAGCTTTATTGTATTTAACAATATTACTGTGTTTAACATCAAGCTAGAGAACATCTTACTTTTTTCCTACAGATGATGATTTAGTACAAACAGCTTAAATTCCTCCCACAAACCAATTCAATAACACTGGAATAGATGCTATTTGTGATGCAGTAAAGTCTCTTTTATTAATGGCTAATATAGTGTAAAAATGTACGTTAACAGAAAACTTTACTGCTGGGCAGATGGTACAGTGTAAGTACTGACAGTGAACAGTGGGCAAAGAAATACCTTCTGTGTGGGGCAGTTTTTGGAGAGATGGCCGATCTTGTTACAGTTGTGGCATGTGACAGATTTCTCATTGTAGTAACGATTTGACAGACGCCTCGGGCCAACCCCTTTATTAAAGATCTGAGCCTACACACACACACACACACACAAACACAATGGTAACACAATTATAAATTCACATGAAATATATTTACCAGATTCATTTCAAATACTAATTGTTGAAGCTATTACCTGTTTATCTTTTTCTGAAACAGACCAGTACGGCCCCTCCCTTCCATCATTTACATATTCTGCCAAAAACAGAAAGATCCGCACATAAGAACATACAGCAGTAAAATTATAAACATGGGATTAAATAAAACTTTAATAAGTGTGTGTTTGCATAAAACAAGAGGCCCACACCCCAATCTGACCTTTTTAGCTCATTCTCAAGAGACACAGAGACAGTTAAGACAGCTCAACACAGCTGCACACCAACACACGCAAGCAAATGCACACACACACACACACACACACACACACAAAGTAACCAAAAAAAGGCAAAAAGTCCAGAAAACACTGCTGAGCAGGATGATCAAATTCAGAAAGACATTGGCAAATACTTATACTAGATCTGTACTGATCTTTCAGGGTAGCAGGTACTAACAGATGAAAATTGTCCAAATAATCATATTCATATCACAGATACAAAGAAACAAAGATGCATGCACAATTACAGAAACACTGGTAAATATACATAACTAATAAAAATAAACATTATTAATACAACACAAAAATTTCATTCATTTTTGTGTGTGTGTGTGGTTTTAAAATATACACACTGCAACAATGACCCCAAAACATCCCAGAGGACCCCAAGTACAATAAACAGGAAACATTGCATTTAATCCTGATGCCCCCCTTCTCTCTGTCTAACTCTCACACACACACACACAGACACACACACAGACACAGACACACACACACCTCTTGTCTCTCTACGTGGGGGAAATGCCTCGTCAGTCATGGGCCAGCAATCACACAAAGCCAGAGAAAGGAGAACCTCACTATGGTAATCCTGCAGGCCTATTTACAATGACTCACACACACCACACAGATATTATAATGTACTTAAACATCTATTATGAATATTAGCAACGTTTCCATAAACCTACCAGGTGTTCAAATTAAATCCCCCTCATGCATTTTAAAAATACAGTATGTGGAGTTTTTCTGAATGCGGCAAGCATGCGGCTTAGCGTTGATAAGCAATATACATCGTTGCCAAAGGGGGCGCTAGAGAGTAAGACATTGTTGAGCACAAAAAAAAACCTCTGCTTACCATAAACAGTGAGAGCGAGATGGAGGGATGAAAACGGAATAGTGACAGATGCTATTTCCACATCTCATAGGTATGCTAATTAACATAGAACCAACAAATAAAAATAAGAAATGCGCGCAGAGTGCAACTTTATCAGTGTGCACGTTTAATGAATTCCTGCTGACTAATAGTCTGAGAGAGAAGTAAGCTGGTCACCATCGATGGGTCCATAGAGAACAGAGCGAATGTGCAGGAGAAACTAATAAACCATGAACACAAGCTCCTATTAGAGTGACTTACATTTATGTATTTGGCAGACGCATTATCCAAAGCAACTTACAGTACATTCAAGTTATATTCATTTTGTCAGCACATGTGCTCACTGGGATTCGAACCCACAACCTTTTGCACTGCTAACACAATGCTCTACCAACTGAGCTACAGGAGCTTCAAACACAGTTCACTTAAACACAGTTCTGACTTTTAAAGTACTCTGTGTGTGGGGAACAGGACACTGTTAGACTGCACCTAGTGTATCTCTTAAAAAATGTTACCATTTCCTCTCGCAGTTCTGAACTAAACTGCACTGTTAATGGTTTTTTATGGTGAGCTAACCAAAATGCAGAACACAAATCAGCTCCATTCATCATAAACATTTACTACAAGCATCAGAAATATAGAGGGTTATGGGCCATTCAAACATAAGATGGAGGTTTCCCTGCAGCTCAATTGGTAGAACATGCACATCTGAATTGTGCACAACTCCAGAATTCCATTCAGCAGAACAGAGACCTGTTAAGACAAATTATTGCTCATTTTAATGCCACTTCAGGAGGTCCCTGTATTAAGTGTCCTGTCAATTGGTTTGTAAATAGCCTTCCTCGTTTACAGCCTATTTTATTATAAAAGTCAAACAGATCTGTTGTTACACTGAAAAACAAAGATTACATTTGTAGAGGTAAATTGTGATGTACCCTATGAAACCTGTGCCACTTAAATCCTTCACAAGCACCTCTCCCTGCCCACGTCTCCCTAACAACCTCCCTCAAGTGTAACCCTTCACCACAGGCCTGAACCCTAAAAAAGCTGATCAAAGCCTCAAGCAGGCTCCGCCGTTAACCAGTTTTGGGGGTTGTGGGGCTTTGTGCAGTGCTGTTGACTTCTGCCACTGTCGGAAGGGACAAAGAGAGCGGAAAAGAGGCCAGCAGTCAGATTAACACAGCCATACATAACAATAGAGCCTGAGTGTGTGCAAGCCTGTGTACCTTTGTGTGTAAGGGTGTACGTTTGAGATAGAGATGGAGAGAGAGAAAGAGAGAGAGTGAGAGAGAGTGAGAGAGAGTGAGAGAGAGAGAGCGAGAGATGCTTGCTTAGTCCCACTTTTGGTCAACTAGGCATGTATTGCTTGTATAGCTTGTCGACTAATCAGTAATACGGAATATATAATTAGGCTGGTTCACCTAAAACCAGCACAAACATGTTTGTTTGGAGGGAATTTACACAAGATCTTTAAAAAAAACAGGACAAAATAGAACAGAACACATTTGCAAACAGACATTTTGTTCATTGGGTTTTGAAGTCCATTTAACTAAAATATTTCTGCAATCAAGCATGCATGAGAATATGTATGTGTGCATGCATGTCTGACCACAATAAAAAAGTCAGGCCAACCAATTATTCAGCTGAAATAAATAACTACAGCAAAGCCATTAAATCATATCCACACTATCAACCACAACAAATTAAAGTTTTAATACAAATCTGTCTACATAAAATAAAAGCTGAAGTTTATGTAAAAAAATGTGTGAGTCTTTTAAGTGTGTGAGTCCAGAGGACAGTGAGCTGGTGATAGGAGGGTTGGGGAATACATGGGGGGTCAGCGGCCATCACAGACCCCCTGACAAATACAGAGCAAATGCATTACATTCCTATTCACCCTGACCGAAACAGAGCTTAATCCAATCAAACAGTGATCAAACACACACACACACACACCCTTCGTGCTTGCCTGACCAAAGGCAACTCTTTCCCTCCTTTTGGCATGCCATTCTCCTGTTCCTCCACTTCCTTCACCAGATAAATAATCTCTTCTCTCATTTCCTGTTGGTTTCCATCCTTCCAAACATCTTTCATACCTTCTGCTCTTTCCTTTCACCCTCTTTATTATGTTTTTGACTCTTTTATGGAAATGACAGTAGGAAAAGGACAGGAAATGATGGAGGGAGAGCAGTGACATGGGAAACGTTGCAAGCCAGATTCAGACTTCACACGGCTAAATTTGGGGTACAAAATTAACCCGCAAAGTGCCAAATGTATTACGTGAAATTAAACCAGCCTTTGGTAAGGAAACAAAATGGCAACTTTATATTGAACCGCAACATTATATATTATGAAAGACAAATTACAAAATTATTTTCTGACAGGTGCAGGGTGATTAAGAAATGGAGACTTATCTCAAGTTATCTCAAATATCAAATATTGAAAAAAATGTTAACTAGATAAAATACAGCACAGATACTTCAATAAAATCTGTCCAGTAAGACATTTTTGGCTGGGAAGACATTTATCGCTGGACAAATATCAACATTGAATCCTGACCACGGCACCAGCCGCTGTGTTCATTGTTACTTGTTTTTATTCAACTTTATCTTTGTATCAGACACACTGGTTGTTAGGTTCACCCCTACATGGGCAATTAAGCTCTACTTGATGTAGGAGACAGAAGGCAGAATTCAAATGAGCGGTACTGTGCAATGCATCATGGTCCATGAACACACCACAGTGAGTTAGGTGAGCAGTGGTGAATGCGAGTGTGAAAACCAAACAGTGTGTAACAACAACCGCACTTCAAAGACAAACATGCACGTGAGGGTTCCTCACTACGAGACTACATATATGTGCGCTTACAAACACTTTCGCTGTTGAGTCACACTCTACTAATTCCAAGCATCCGGTTGGATCACAAACAGAACATGCTGGAGGAGAGGAAGAGGACATGAAATCGAGCAGAAAGAGACAGACATGTTGAGAGACAGATGAAATGAGAAAGCAAGAGAGCGCAAAACAGATCTTCCTTTTGGTCAATACGTGTGCAGGTTGATTATGGATTACAGTGGCACAATTCACTTCATTTCATGCTTGGTCTTCATGTTCACAGTACTGCTGTGGAGCCCTGCTACATAGATTACTCTGACATCTCTATTGCACTCGCCCCTTCACCGAATACACAACCAAACAGTTTTACAGTTTTATTGTACTGGACGTTATCACCACAATACTGTACTAAAGTGTGTGTGTGTTTGTGTGTGTGTCAGTGATTCCCAATACTGTCAATATCTTTTGAGATTTCGATCTTGCTGTGTTGAAACTATAAAAAGTAATTGTGACCTTTAATAACTGGAAAAAAATTAGCAATTACCATTTTCCATCTGATGTACCATTGAACATCTGTGGCTCTGATAAGCGTGTGCGTTAATGGTCATTTTATTAATTATATAAAACTATCGACAAAGAGGTACCTGGACCTCTCTGATGGGGCTGTAAGGGTAAAATAAACAGTCGGGAAAGGCTGGTGTCATTTGGCAGTATTTTGAGTCTTTGATTTTGTGTGTGTGTCACAAGTAGGGACTGTTTTTGAAATGCCATTTATGTGCTAGCTATTGTTCACAGTACATGATAGGAGAAAGGAAAAAGGAAAACTGACAGACTGGACTCGAACCTGGATCCCTGTGAACGAAAAGCTCTCGTGTGTCACGTAGCACTAGCCTCTGCACCATTGCCACCTAGCTCTACTTTGGGGACAAAATTGTAAATCTGATAACATCTTTGTGCCTTCTGCAATGCAAAAGTAAAGGAAAGGGTTTACCTTTAAAACGTAAAGCCACTAGCTATTATATTAAAGCATTTAGGCTTTCTTAGGCCACAGGACATATTCGACGTGTAGTATGACCTAGTGGACACTTTAGTTATTGCATTTGACACCATGCATATGTGCAAGCCAATAAAATTCGAGCTGCATGCAAACAGTCTTTTTGCTGATGACTAAATAACACTGTGTTTTTAAATATACTTTGGTCAAAGACTGTTTATAATACAAGAATAATTATAATTGGCTTTATTTGGAAACAATAAAAGTCAATAAAATGTCTTCATATACACAATTTTGGGAAGGTAAATGTGTTAATGAAGATGTACAGCAAGGACACCCCCAACCCTGGCAAACAATCTCCCACAATCAGCCCGTTACACTAAAACCGGAAAAAGGTACAACGCCTTACTGGGCAAATTCGGCATGGCACACCGTACGCGCAGCCATGTTACTGCCATTTCTGACTCCCTGTTTAAAGAAGGAGGTGGGGCAGGTGGCCAAACCTGTCTGTCAACGTGCCGTTGCCTCTTGCAACCCTGAGGGGGCCCAATTACCGTCCAGCGGGTCACGGTATGGCAACAGCACGGCAACCATACGCTCAAATCAGAATGGCAGTTGGGTAAGTGACAGGAGATAAGAGAAGAGAATCACATGGGACTGAGAAAAGCCCACGCACACACACGCATGTGCGTACACAACCCAGCACAACTCTTTGTACTTGGTAATCTGATGTCAAGTTAATGAAAAACAAAAACAAAGGCCCCAACCAACCAACCAAAAAAAAACAAGCAAAAATGGTTCATCAACTTCGTTTGACTATTACTGTAAATAAACAAAATGAAAATGGTCACCAATTGTCACATTGTTACAAACTGTATTAACCTAATTTCAAGAACCATGACGAGAACCAGGCTCAAAAATGTATAATAAAGGTAATCCATACAAATCATGGATTACATTTAAATAATGAGATGCAATATTGTAAACAGTCACAGCTAAAGACTGTTGTTAGGCAAGCCATACTTCGGAGCTTCTGCAACTCTTTGAGCATTACTTTATTTACAATATAACATAGCCTTCAGTGCCTGTAGAATTCAACCAATCAGGGGATGACTTTGAAACTCCTGAAGTATTTCCAGTTCTGTCCCTTATGCATCAGACGTTCATTATTGGACTGTTGGAGGGGTATAAACTGCCTGGCTCCATTGGACAGTCAATATAGTCACACCCACAGTGAGAGACATATGTCATTTAGAGAAGAGATGTAGTTTGCGAGGGGAGGTTTGTTATTGATCAAAGATTATGAGGACACATCAATTTAAAAAAACAGATGTAAATGGATAAATAATTTATTATAAATGCTGCAATATTCCATTAAATATAAGAATAGTATATTTTGATTTCATGGTCACTAACCCCAATCCCAAAGGCCTAAGGAATATAACAGAGGCCCTTAACCCTCACTCTAAAGTCTGTGGAGCTTACGAAAGAAAGCTCATTAAGAACAAGCTTACACGAGAACATTTTAAAGGACAGTTTCCCCATCGCAAACGCGACAACAAAATATTCCAGACCTTCAGTTTTCTTCCACATACGCGCAAACACACAAAAAGAAAAAATTAAATACTTAATAAAACCAGTAGCTTGCGACTTCAATTTCATTCTGATGAAAATTCTCCACTGGGAGTGTTTTTCTATCAGGCTGAGGGGCAGATCGACTTTTCATGATTGTTATTATATGAAGAGAGATAAACACCATCATTAATCTGCTACATCCCCCTTCCCTTATCGCTGTGATAGGAGGAGAGGGTGGCTTTTCTTCCTCCTATTCGACCCACACTGTAATTAGGCCTCTCTTTCATTCACTCGCTCACTAAAACGTGAACACACACGCGCACACACGAGGGATGCTGGAGACAGCGGTGTTCAGCAAATTAAAAATTTGTCATTAAGTGGAATTTAGCATAATGCTGTTTTATCTTCCAGCGGTTTGGGGGGCCTGGTTTCTGTGTGTGTGTGTGTGTGTGTGTGGACAGTGGGGCTTCTGTAAATTGAAAAAGCAGAATAATCCTGCCCCTGCCTTCTTTAGTCTCACACACACAAATCCACAGCCATTGGGGTAATTAAATAATAGCGTTTTAAGATTCTAATTTGTGTTTTTTTTTCCTGTCTGTAACCCATAGTTTGACTTCTGTAAGTGTGGTAACAATATAGTATGGATATGAAACAGATGGTATTACAAGACTCACACACACTAAAAATAACCACACAAATTAGATTACAAAACATAAAGCTGCCATTATTAAAAATTATATCTCTCAGTCTCAAATTATAATGAAAGACAATAGAAATTATTCCTGATGTTCCCATAAGGGAGCTGGAATTTCAGTGTTGGGGGGGGTTGTTGGGCTGGGAGGACAGTCTTTGCACTGTTCAGCTCGGACAACCTGGAATAAAATATGAGTTTGGGTGGGGCTTCACTTCTCCCAGACTGACAGCAGGCAGAAAGTGTAAAAATAATTATTGCATTAAAACAAACGCTACAAATGTGACGTTTCCACACAGGAGTATCAAAATAAAGTATTATTACAAAGCTGCCAAAAAACTCCAGAAGGGACACACAAACAAGTTTAAGACCTTTGGTTTTCATTACCAACAAAATTGGAAGTTTAATGGAAGTTTAATGGTTTAACTGTTGTTTTTAAAATAAAACCATGTGCTAAACAGGTAAAATCATGAAATGTTCCAGGTTAAAAACTAGCTACGCTAACTTAAATTAACAAAATAAAAACAGTTATGACTGAAATCCACTCACAATGGAGGTCTATGGGGCAACTGTACAAACTTCTTTTAGTGTTTCAAAGCAAGCACGTAATTGTTTAATTGTTTTAATTATTTTATCAGCAAAACAAACTTCACAGATGCTGTCCACAGAGAATAATTTGGATTAAAAAAATGGCACATTTCTTTAAAAATTAACTATTCCTGCGATAAAACTAACTGCTGCATTGGTTATGAAAAATATTAGTCTCAACAGCCAATGAAAATGATTCCCTCAGTCCCACAATAAATTACCCTGATAAATGATCTACTTTCAACTTTAATTAGTGTTAACATTACTGTAGAAATACTAGTTATTATGGTAAGTGTGATAAATATTCTTTCAGTCTAATTAACAAATTAACTTTAGCTCACCATCTGTACCCAACCCAAACAGATAGTAAGTCTATTTTTTTAAGAGTTTTTTAAATTCCATCAAACAGAAAGAGATTAAAGGAAGAAGCCGGGAGACGTCAGGCGTAAGACAGGGCAGAGGCAGATGGTGGGGCTATTGCTGGGTGAGAGAGGGGTGAGGGGGGCAAAGGAAGGAGAACAGGAGGGAAAGAAAGTGTAGCGAGAGAGTTCTCCAGCTCGTAATTTTCATTTATTGTCTCTTCCCATGTTATTCTGACCTCTTATTATTCATTATGTTGGTTTGCTCATTCCGTATTTTTTACTCTATTACGGTCAGGGTATGCGGATTAACAGGTGAAGGTTTTTTTGCTTGTTTTTGTCGATTTAGCATCATTAATGTTTAGTGAGACTACAGTATATATCAATTTACAGTAATAATACATATTCAGATTGAAAAGATACAACAGTGTGCATGAGATGATAGACAGGAGAAAGAGGGGCAAAGTTTCTCCTCAGAATACATTCCTCATTTTATCTCTCCACTCATCCATCTCGACGACGTTTTGTTTTTCAGTCTTTGACAGGTAATATCATCTGAAAGAGAATCCTACTGACAAGCTTATTTGAATGTGTGTTTAATATGGTAACGATATAATTCTCAGATTCCACCTCTGATATCCCAGCATCCTCCTCTCCCTCATCTATTCAGCCCTTGGTAAAAAAATAAAATTTCATACCATTTATATTCTGTACAATTTTATTCATACTAATGTAAACCATCACATATTATATTTCAGATTGAGCAATAGATCACAAAGGTCAACAGCCTAATTATTTAAGGTTTTCACACCTATTTACAGCTATTTACATTGTAGACTGTGAAAATAAACCACTTGGGGGGAAAATCCACATTGTGTGTTGCTTCATTTAAGTTCAGGCTCATTGTTATGTAAGATCAAATGAGGGTTTTAAAACAATGTCTTAATTACCAAACATGCTTGGGAGGAATCAACCCTCAGTATCACATGACCACAGTCAGTTTTTCTCTTAAAGTGAACATCACCTATACTCTTCACTAACTACCGTGTAGAAGATCTCCTTTCATAAAGAGATTCTATCGATCGCTTTCATTTCTAAAGACACTTTAAACAGCATCCCCATAGTGCAAAGCCCTTCAAGAGTGCAGAAATGCCATTTGGAATTTGTCCAGAGATGGAGAAATGTATACATCTCTAGAAGTCATTTGCCATCAAATCTAATCTGATGTAAAGATCGGTCCATTCCACAAGATAAAAAAACTCAAGTTTCATATTAGTCCATATCAGATCCAAGACTGTAAAGAACAAATCTTGCAAACATCATGTAAGCTTAATATGGTTCAGGTCAGTCCCACAGCAACAGGCTTTGGTGCTAAACAAAAATCTTTCAATGCTGCTTCTGACTGAATAACATTAAAATCATTCACAATAAGAATCAAGTCTAGAGTTGATCTAAGCTAAAACATGCACTTCAGTTGTATGGGGACGTCAAGTAGTTTGTATCCTAATTATTAAGGTACTTCTGAACATATCATATTCTTGTTTTATCTTTCATTTTAATTATTGACAGTAACAGTAAAAAGGAATTATTAATTTCTGGAGAAAAAGGACAAAAAAGGGAGCTGGAATCGAACTGGCTGCTTCACTCACATGAGCACCAGAGCTCAACATGTCTGGAGCATATGTGAAACATTAGAAAAGCAGGAATTAAATGCATGTCTAAATTGGTATTGCCACTGTCTGATTAAGACTAGATCCCCTTGATGGGGCAAAATGTCAAAATCCAAGGGCTCACCCACACCAGTTTGTTTCTACTAAAGTAATTTTAACTGTACAAGAGTTGGACATGTGGAAATGGTGTATTTTCCTACTAAAACTTAGAGTTAGGGAACCTACATTTATAATATCTATAGCAGTTGTGGTTATAGTTTTCTGAAAAGTTGCGTAACAGTTCACAGAACATGAAATTACATTGATTTACTTATCCATGGATTTACTATGGCCTTACTAGACATACCAGTTAAATCAGGATGAGAATTCAAAGTTACATTGTCTGGTAAACTTTCCTGCAGAACTGTTTATCATTTACCATATTTTAGTTTGCACACTTAAAGTAACAAGTAACACACACTCACTCACTCTCACACACACACTCTCACACACACACTCACACACTCTCACACACACACTCACACACTCTCACACACACACTCACACACTCTCACACACACACTCACACAC
>JAZGTI010008213.1:0-20467 GCA_036877585.1 Botia kubotai | reverse complement strand
GACGTCAGAATGTATTTATATGTTAACATTGCGTTTAACGCTGCAACTGTTTTGTTAAAAATGAACACAAGTCAAATACTGAGAGCATCTGAAGAGCAGAGAAGCGTCTGAAGCCACACGAGGGCATCTGAACAGCATTTCTGCACAGCCTCTCAGTCTTCAGTGTCAAGTTCTCTCTCTCTATCTCTCTCTCTCTCTCTCTCTCTCTCTCTGATGCGTCATTTCTCTGACGTGATGACGTCAGTCACGGGGGGAGGTGCCTGGACAGCCTATTTAAAAGGGGAGGGGCTTGGCACCACGCGCGATCACCGCATGCGTAAAATGTTGCGCTTCTCAGTGTCGTTGCAGTTTTTCCTCTGGTCTGCATGTCTGCGGATAAAGTGAACATCGGACAACAAAACGATTTAGACAGATTTTTAATCACATTATGAAATTGTTGTTAATTCAAATAGTTTAATGCGGACCAACCTGCTTTAGTTTGTGACCTTTCCTGGAAGCATGAAGGGCTGTTTACTTTGATCCACATTCAAATGCGCATTTGATTACAACAGCAGGCCGCTGGAGGACAGCTGATCTGAGTCAAATAGACTTTGCGGGCTTTATGGCCGCAGGGAGCGCAGAATGACGCAGATAACGCGTGTGTGTGTGTGTGTGTCTGTCTGTGTGGGAAAGCAGCTGTGCGCATTTGTCTGTGACTAGCTTTAATCTGCTCCAAATCAGTGCAGACACTGGAAGGCAGAGGAATGTGTAAATGTGTTTATGTGTTCGAGAGACGAGCAGACAAATCTGATATACAGTCAAATCTGATCTGCAGATGTACTCGTGTCTGCAGTCCAGCACAAGCTGCTAGAACAATGAGATTCACGCACACAGAGTAATCTACTGTACAACAACTACACACACCTGTACTACCTAGACAGTGTGTTTAAGCCTTAAGTGAAGGTCTTCTCTGCCAAAAAACTATACTATTAGCAAAACAAGAAATGTAAATTGGTCACAATTTCAGATAAATATGGGTTTACAAGAAGTGAATTAGTGTGTCTTTGCTGAATTAAGTAAAAATAAAATGCATGTAAAAAATGAATGTTACACTTTTCTATAAAACCACACGGCTCTCAATGTAACTTACAAACCGATGATAAGTGGAAAGATGAGCTCATACCATACAACCATATGACATCACAACAAAAACATCTGTGACTTAAAACAAACCTGTACGCTGGATAATATGAGATGCCACCCATCCAGTCTGTCTGTTGTCAACACAGCTGCATGATATCCACACTTAGGTATCCAAGACACACCCTGATAAACATACAAACACAGACAGAAAAGAACATACAAACAACAGAGACGTGACGGAGAGCAACGAGAGAGTCAGACTGTGGCTGGCGCTTAACACAAGCACTCACTGTTTGCTGTTGATTCAGAGGTAAATTAAGGACGTACGACCTGAGAACCTGCTCACCTCCCCACACTCCACAGCGTCTGTGGCGTTGCTCTCCCTAGCACTATTTTGTTTATGTTTATGCCTATGATACTGTATATTCCACAGAAGATAGGCTCTTGTAGTCTAAGTAGCCTTGGAATTTTTTTCTAATAAAGTCCTAATAGATTTGTGTTTAATCATAATCTAAAAAACATGACAGACCATTAATGTTAAGTTCATGTGTTAAGAAGAATTTTGTCGTCACTGTCACCCTGTGGTGTTTTGAGTCTATCGATCTTTAGAGGTAATAGATCTTACAGTCTCAACATTATGAAATAACGGTTTCATAAATAAAAATGGTCCTAAAAGCAGAAGTGATGAGACATCAATAAACCAAGGAAACGCTGGTATAAACTAACCTGTACAATGAGTGTTCAGAACAAGCATGACACAAACGCCACGTCGTAGGACATACAATATTTATTTAGGAACACACACAATGATAAGTTAATTATCAGGTAGTCCACAAATATTGTGGGAATAATATCAATACAGTCAAAGGGGGAAAACATACATGGAAAACCATTTAGGAACATGTGACCCCAACAGACAAGACTGATCAGAAAATGTCAAATCAAAACAAACTTTTAGGATAGGCTACTGATAGCGTTGCTTCTTGAGGTGTATTCACTCAAAAAATATTAATTTGATATTAAAAGAAGTTTTTGGGATTTCTCGTGGCAATAGAAAAGCAGAAAGGGCCAATCTTAAATCAGAGTTGGAATTAAAAGAACTCGCTCACTCTGAAGCTGGTAATGATACAGAATTCCCAAGACACAGAATTCCCAAGACACAGAATTCCCAAAAAGCGTTCATGTAGAATGTCCCCAAAAAGCAAGAAACTACAAAATATGATATACGTATGAATACATCATGCAAAGTAGCAAGTCTGTTTACAAACATGTTGGACAGTAGTCTGATTTAACATAGCTTTAGTGTCTGATTCAACAACCCTATACCAGTTAACCAGCTTGCATTCCCCAAAAAGTTTAAATAAACCTTTCAATAATGATTATAAAATATCCAGATCTTCTGTTGATCAAGGAACCAGAAGCAATTTTCACACCAGACAGATCAATCCTATACAATCTTTGAGAGCATGAACGATTTAATGAAGCGGAGTACTTCAGAACATCCGATTTCAGTTCGAAAAAATGTCATGTGTTCAACCAGTGAGATTCCCTGATTGGCTGAGTAGAGTCATGTGACCAGTGAGGTACGAAAAGTCCCATTATCCAGTGGGAAGAGGAAATGCAAGTCCGACAGACTTGATGTTTCAGTGTGCGCAAGCGTCACGCACTTGACACACGAATGCTCGCGGTGAATACTATTCAGTTAAAAACCGCAAAAACGGATCGCTAATCCACATGCGACGTCAGCTCTCGTAATGAACGACAAGTCTTGCATAAAGAAAGAACACCAGATAAAAGAATAAAAAGTGACGCGAGAAAAGTTGCTGCCTTAGGTGCTAGATGTCCATTCGTCAGACACTAGCAGAAATACTCCACACGGGTGCAATGATCATAGTCCCAGACATGTTAAACTATCTTATTATAGAAAAGCCTCAGTACATTTCCGTTGCTCTATTTCTCAGTAATAGAATGTGCGTTTATTTCTTTTCTTGTTACCTTTGTGTGGCTTTCTATCCTCTTCTGAAAATGTCCATGTTGCTTGGTAATTCTTGGTGTAGCTCCGCCCACCCCCCTCCATGCTTGGTGAGGGAGAGAGAAAGAAAGAACGCCCTGACTCTCCCCAAACCTCTCTCTAATCTCTCCTCCCAATGGTCATGCGAGGGTGGGAAGCAGCTTGTGCAGTCCAGGCCCTCATCTCTCGGCCTCCATGGCCACGCTGGCCTTCTGTTCATTGGCTGGTTGTTGGTTAACAGCTGAGGGCCAGCCCGGGGGAGGGTGGGCTTGTTGGTGGGAGGGCCCCTGAGTCCATAAACCTTGCTGGTTGGGCACAGTTGGGGTCATGCCCCAGCTGACTGGAGGCGAGGTGGCCATGCTGGGGCTGCTACTATTGAAGCTTTCCGAGGCTTTGAGTCGCGAGAACATGGTGAGCGCGTCAGGGAAGTTTGGTGGCGTTGCAGGTGTGTTAGCTGGAGTACACATCTGTAAAACATACAGAAGACAGAAAGAATCACAAATGCGCTCTTGGATAACTCTCTTGGATAACTCTCTAAATGTAGTCAGTGAGAGATTTTGTCATGGGAATCAAAATAGAACAAGTTTATTTTCAAGTGACAGTCCCCCCGGCATGAGTATTTTTAATGCGACCGTTATTTTGCAATGAGGATTAAAAGCAACCAAAGGATTAAAACATCGTCCTGAATTTAATGTGCAAGATGCATCAGTTCATAATATTATATCAAACATAAGACATTTTTGTCTTTGATCTTTCATCAAAGGGTAATAGCAATTTTCTGTCTTGGCTGACATCACAAATCCCATATTTTTAACCCCTCCCCCCCAACCACCTGGCTCTATTCTGATTGGTCTGGAACGCTGGTCTTCACAACCCAATCATTTCCCATAAAAATAAATTCCCACCATGCATTTCTTTATAAAATACTCACATGTGCTCAGAAACACGTCAGCTGGTGGAAGTAAAATGGGTTGCACGTGCTGTTTTACACTGGCTTTAAATACGCTTCTATTCTTTCTTACTTACAAAACATATCTTAAATGATTTAGATTGTTTACCCACCATAGGGATTAACAGTGGCTAAACTGAATTCTGCTAAACTGTCCCGGCGGATCACTCAGACATCCCCCCCTTCCTTCGCATTCTTTCTCTCTGTCCTCTAACAGTTCTACTTCTTGTTTCTGATCTGTGCCTGGCATCACCCACTTCCTCTGTGCACCGTTCGACCACTCCATTCGACCTCCTGTTGGCCCTTTTGAAGTGCCTGTCCTCTGCCCACTTAAGGGCACACAACAGCCCTCATGACAGCAACCGCACCACCCTGCAATGTTTTCAGCTGTAGGATGACATCGCCAAAATAAGGTTTCACAAGCAAATGTGCCGCACATTCACCGCAAATGTGCCGCACGTGAACAATCTGTGGGCTGAATTAGCAGCTTTGTTAGTCGTTAGTCTTCAGGGTAAAGATGCACAATAATGTGTATAATTTAGGGTTGTCAAGTTAATGTGTTAAGTTTCTGCAGTGAACGGCTATGAAAACAACACAATTCATTGCGCCCCCTTATCCAGATGTACGCTGCATAAAAAGGAATTTACATAACATGTAGATTAAATTATAAAGGCAGGACAATGGCGAAGACGTCAGTATAAATGTGCACACAGACAACAATTAAAAACTCAAGAACACATGTTAGTGACTCGCTAGTCTAACCTCAGACACACTGACAAACTCAGACTGATAAACCCAGTACAAAATGGATTCCTGTGAACTGCAGGCCAGTAAAAGACAACATACTCACTTCTATAGACAGCTTTTGTCATGTTTATTTAATGTTTTTTTATTTTCTATTGTCTATGAATTATTCAATTTCAAGGGCTTTTCTCAACAAATAACACTGAATAATTAATAGACATCATGTAAATAATTCGTTTAAAATCGATCGACAGATCTAGCATACTGACCAATTATCCTTGACATAATATGAAAGAATCAGCTTCTTGCATGAGGGTTTGTGTTTCTGTGGTACTTCCTGCTGTGTCCTTGCACAGGTACGAGAAACATCTCCAGATTGTCTTACTGCTGTGATCACCGACAGCTCTGTGTCCCATCCTGTCAGCAACCTGACTCGTGACGGCTGCAGTTTTTATTAACCTGCCTGTAAGAGTATCTCTCTAAAAACCACCATAATCGCCCCATTGTGGTCAAGCAAAAGTCCCAGATAGAACTCTGTGACCCTAGATGGCTTTAATTCACAGAAGCATTTACGACAGGAAGTCTGAGGGATTATAAATGCCCGTGAAAATATTACACAGGCTTCAAATGCCACTAAGGGTGAAAAGAGCCCTCGAATTAGGAGAGTCACACAAAATGGCATCCAGCAATGCAAAACGTGTCTGGACAGCTGCTGGAGATGTGGAAGAGAAGATCAGTGGCCCTCAAAACAAGAGCAGATGCATCTGCAGATCCTTCAGAATTCAGAAACGTTGACAAGGCTGTACGTAACAAGCATGCTCGGCTGACAGCTGGGTTGCTATAGAAATATTTTGGTTGTGAGGACAGATGAGAAATGAAGTCAGACTTGGACCTGCATGGTTCGTAGTCCAGTGAACTTGGAAACATCAAAACGAAGAACATTCAGAACATCTAACTTAAAAACTGTTTAAGAGGAAGAGTATCATCAACTGACGAGATTTAAAAATAAGGATCGTTTTTAAGCAGGTTTTACAAACACTCCCTTCAAATTCCATTGGTTAGACAAATCACTGATTCAGCTAACGCTGCTGCGTTGGACGGGTTGAGAGCTCAAACAAACAGCAACGTTTAAAAGCTCCTCAGATTCTCGGAGTGTTTAAACTTTTTATGGGATGTCAACCTACAAATGGCTTATATTATATATTCTCTTCATCTACACACTGCACTGTGTCTCTGACTCTTTTAAATGGTTTCTTTGTTTCAACGCAAGACAAATTAGGACATCTGTGTTGAGTTCATGTCAAATGTGGAATCTGTAAACAAACAATTTTTGTGCATCCACAACACTGTGGTTTTAAGACGAGCGCTGGTGTGCGTTTGATCACATCCATCAAGAATCCAGTGAAATCAGCTTGCAGCACATCCCTGACTGAAATCCTGTCTCGCATCAGGAAAAAATTAACCTTGTTCTGATTATCTTTTAAGATTCGACTGGCCTGATGACAAGAATAAGTGGTGGAGAGATTTACAGATTGTTCCTCTTATTTCACTGTAACTGGAAATGTACGACATAGAAAAAGAGGAAAATGTTCAAATTCCTTTCAGCTGACCGGATGGCGCAATTAACCACGCGTGTGCTAGCACAGCCGCTGTTTCTCATCTCCACACGCACACGTATACACATGACTCTGGGCTGAAATCATGGAAAGTAAACACACCAGGGCAGACAGAGTACGTAATGTAATGACAAGGTTTGTAATAAGGTAACTGATGGCTCGCTATAGCGTTCCACTGTAAAAACAGACTCTACACTGCTTGTTTACTGTTGTTTACTTAACCTACATTAAGGACAGATTTGCCCACCTAAAAAGTCTGAGCAAAACCTCCTTTTGGGGACATTATCATTTGTAAAAACGTTATAAAAATGAGTGAAGAACATTTTTTATTGTACAAATGCAAAGTTAGGGTTAGAATGTGGGTTTAGGTTATAGTGTTTATAACTAGTGTGTGTGTGTGTGTGTGTGTGTGTAAGCAAATGATCTCTCTGTTCCACAGTACAACTGGATGTCAGAGCAAAACAATCGGCAGTTATTGTCTGAGAATGCAGTCTGGGATTTATGGTGAGCCACAAACGAATGACATGATTCTGAGGACAATACTCACTGCAGTGTCCTCTGCTATAAAACCAACAACATCATGCGCTGATGGTGAAACAGGAAAAGTTGTTTAATCAGAGAAGATTAAGAAGCATCCGACGAACAGACAGCCTGAAGAGATGTAAGAATATCCATTTTGTTCCACTGCAAACTTAATATTTGCCTCAGAATGAAGCAAAATGATTGCCGTACATCACTTTTGACAGTATTTTATAATATTTCAGCTTGACGTTTCACACATCAGGCTGTCCCACTTCCTCAATTCAATTCATAAGACCATTTATTCATGATAACTTTAATCAAACTGTCAGTTTAACAGCTATACACTCTTATAAACGATTGAGCCATGCCAGTTATTTCTGTACAGAGCCGGCCGGGGACGTGTATCTGAGAATAAAATCTCACCAACTTCTGACCCACTAACAGAAGCTGTTAATTTCACAGAAAATCATTTCCAAGAAATGTTTAATTCTTATTTGTTTAATTAATGACATTACAAAGATGTCCCATAAATCATGACTAAAATCAATTTAATCTTACATCAGATCTGTCCATGAGTGTTTTATAAATGATACTGTAATATAAAATCTAACCAATTAACCAGTATAAGTACGTTGACACATACTTACCCTCAATGTCTAAAGTGCTTATGGCCTTGTAATAAGAGCTGTTTTTAAATGTAATACAGTAACTAAATGACATCCATGCGTGCCCAGATTTGCACTGACCGTGATGCAAGATTCAACAAATGAAGTTTTATTAACTAAATTCGGGAGGAGCACGGTCATGTAATCCCACCAATCAGCACGCAACCACGCATATATATAGCCGTCCCTCACCTCCGTCACATGACAGTCTCGCAGCATCCCTCCACCACCCCATCACCTCACTCTTAGCTGGTATCTACCTCAGTCAAGGACGGGGGGAGTACTCTGGGTTCGGGCCAAATTTCGAGCTCGGAGCCCTCCCCCCGGACAGCATGCCAAATACGCATCAGTGATCATTTGCGATTGCATGTTAGTGCGAACTCGTGAAATATTACAAAAAAGGACAAAACTCAAAACAAAGGGAGCTGTGTAAGTTCTTCTGGATATATGAGTCCATGTCCTGTCTGAGGCCCAGTACATGAATTATGAGCCAGCATCATGGTCAGCAGTTCCTATGTGACTTCAGCAGGATCACACCAGGAAATAAACATCTACCATTACATCTCTGATGGACCATCTCTGCCCTCGACAAATAACAGCTCTGGATCGGCAACTCATTTTCTTACTATTAAATGTATTAGCAAGATAAACAGCAACACAAACGGAGGATTAAACAAACTATATAGAACAAACCCAACATTAGGGAACACTGTGAGATGTAAGCACACATCTGTTTTATACACGTGTGACTGCAGTAAGATACTGCAGACTCGTTTCTGTCAATCAGAGTCAGTGTCAACAAACTGGATCTGTATTAACAATAACACAAATAATCTAGAGGGCGTTGCTTGCCAAGCAACAAAATCACACCTGCGCCCATTTGTATTCACATGGATTGTACATTGTGCTGAAGTGGGCAAACAATCACATATTCAGCATTAAATTCAGCATAACTATGTGTCTTTTTCCTGCTCCATACTGTTAACCAGTTCAGTTCACATCAATAAACCTCAAACAGGGGTGAACCGCTCTCTGAAAAATTACACAACTTTGTGTACCGGTGTTTAATATGTAACTAAACTTCAAAGGATGTCAAATTTGTAATGACATGATTATTACCAATTATTTCAATAAGATAATCTTTACAAAACCCATGACAGATACTCCACAATTCATGCATAATACAAATGGTTTGGTAACCGTTTACAAAACAGTTCCATCCGTTAACATTAGTTAATAATAATGTGACATATTTGTCAGATATGGTAACCCATACCCGAAATGTGACCTCTGCATTTAACCCACACACTGCAAGTCGTGAACACACACACACCCAGAGCAGTGGGCAGCACATGACTGCGCCCGGTGAGCAATTGGGGGTTAGGTGCCTTGCTCAAGGGCACTTCAGTTGCTACCCCCCAGCACTGGAATCGAACCAGCAACCTTCTGATTACAACTGCCCCCTGGTTGATGCATTAACTACCACAATGTAACAATGAATGACATATTGTTACAGCATTTATTCATCTTTGTTCATGTTGGATGATGCAGTTATTCTTGTTCATTGTGCATTAACTAACATTAACAGATACAACTTTATAAACGTCTTAGTAAAGGCTGTATAAATATTTATTATTGTTAGTGTATGTTTACTAAGGTAGGTAATATATGTTAAAAAAGGAATCTTATTATAAAGGGTTCTCAATATTTCTTTCTCCAGTAAGGTAGCGAACACAAAGAGAAAACTCAAACCCGTGTTACTGAATCGAATCACTGCCGCACCGCTGAACGCTGTCTGTGAGACAGCGCTGCGCTTCTGTTTATTTCTGGAAGTCTCGTCTCTCCGCAACATGGCCGACACTATGACTTCAGCTTTTCATTGTTATTGTTTCAGCCGAACAACCAAAGCCACGTTATAACCCCAACACGCATATTTATAGAATAAACACGTGTAGCATATCTAAATGTATGCTTTCATTTAATAAATGGCTTTCGTACTCACCATTTGATGATGGTGGCCGTAAGGAATATTCGTCTCTTGAAAAAAGGCACTAAGGGCTGTCTGTGAGTGAGAGAGCACAACACAACATCACTTCATAATATTAACATCACATTATCATTTTCACAACATTTGTCCAGGAAGGGTTTCAGTACATTTTACGGAAGGACTGAAGTCGTTTGTGAATGTTGTGACAGAGCGCACGCGAGCTGACATTTCCACACTGTTATCTGTCATCATCGTTGCATAACAGCACGGGAAGCGAGTACGATGTGTTACGGGGACGGATTGTCGTATTTAACGGGGAATAAACTCTTACTGGACAGCAGCTTATGTTAGATGCTCCTCTCAACACATGAATATAACTGCTGAATATATAACACGTGAAGGCGTCAATATATTCAATATATCAAGACGTTTATATTTTCAAGGAAGAAGAAGCATAACGTGTAGATCTTTGACGTTGGTCATCATAAGCATTTGCAATATCCAGACACACGCTAAACAGTTTGTCTTGCACCAATATGAACCATTCATTCGCTGCGCTTACCTCAAACTGCCAATGCGCCGCTTGCAGAAGCTGTTTCGCCTGGTCTGCGGCACATCCAGCTGTCAGGACGAACTGGTTGATCATAACTTGATGTTTGAGTTCATCCATATTCGCCGGTGTTTGTTCCGAGCCACGAATCAAAGCGTTTCACCCGGTGTCGGATTTCTGAGATAGAGTCTCTCTGCTTTTCTCTGTCAGTCGTCCACCATTACAGCCGGTTGAGCAAACACAAATATTTACTGTAGGAGCGCTGTACAGAGCGCCGGATGATTGACAGCACGGCGCAGCCAATGAGAGCGGCGCAGGGGTCGTTGGGAATTGTATGCTGCTGCAGTCCGCGTTCGTTGCGTTTCTGATGACTCTGCTTCATATTATGCATGTGTCGATGTTGTCATTGCGGATTTTGACGACTTTGCTTTAACGGTGCGAAATTATCCGTTCTCCAGCAGGAAAGAAACATATATAAAACACGCGACCTAAAGATTCACGCGCGTCAAAGTGGCTCTTTAAACACTGAAACTACACGTCCCATCATGCCACGCTTTGTTTGTTAAATTCTAGAAGGCTGAATTTTATGAATGACGACCTCTCCCGTCCAATTCCCATTCGAGCTATGCCACTACCTTCCCAAATATGGTAAACAAATCTTGCAAGACCAATTAAATCACTGGGATTTTAATACAAGAGCCCCTGGGGTAGTTTAGCGCAGTCCCGTTGCATCTCATTTGTAGTATTAATACCAAGCCTCATGACGACAACTTCTGATGACGTATGTTTTACTTTTAATTGCATAACAGTGCCTTGCTGGGCTTGTCAACATAATGTGCTTTCACAGCGAAACAGAAATAAAGTATAGAAATACGTAAATATTTCATATTGCTCGAATGTACCCATCTAAGACACACTGAGCGATATTCGTTTAAGATATCGTTATTTTTATACCACTCATATCGTATCTAAAAGCTTCTATTATTTATAACATTCATGAAGTCTGTACGTGACAGCTTGAACCACGCTGAACGGTAGACAGGAACAACAAATCCCATTATCCCTTGCGCCTTGGAAATCACATCTCGCGAGAACATGGGTTACTCAGAAGGTTGCCTTTTATAAGTCTTATGTTTTGATTTGGGGGCGAATTGTACGTCATTTATTTGATTCGTAAGTTAACACCTTTTCTGAGAGCTAAAACATCAATCCAGAAATAGATTTTTATAATCGCATTAGTTTTGGTTATCGTCAGAGATGGGATTGTATTGATAGCGGAGGAAACAAACGTTATCCAGCTACCTGTGACAGTTCCCAAACAAACCTGGTTTTCTCTGCATATATCAGCCATTTACATCTAAACATGGGTTCAATACTTAGCCGGAGAATTGCAGGGGTCGAAGACATCGATATACAAGCTAATTCTGCGTACAGATATCCTCCAAAATCAGGTAACGTGACTTACACAAGTGTTGACAAATTTTGGCTTCGTTACATCATTTCTGATGTAGTTCGACGTTCAGTCGCTCACACACTTGAACTGCAACCCATTCTTGGTGTTTGTTACAGTTTGTCCTGTCCAAGCAGTTTTATTTCTATGTTTCGTCTTGCTTTTGAAAAGCAGTGCTTGACTAAATGTGTACAGAACATCTAATATTCTGAGATGCATTGAAATGGCATTGAAATCGAGTGTTCCTGTGCCAACACTGTCTGAGGACCACATTCATCCTTTGATTTTTTTAATTGCAGGAAATTATTTCACCAGTCACTTTTTCATGGGAGGAGAGAAGTTTGACACCCCTCATCCAGAGGGATACCTGTTTGGGGAAAACATGGATTTAAATTTTCTAGGCAACAGACCTGTGCAGGTGACCAGACTACAACAACCTTGAAACCTTCATCACCTTCACATCACCCTGACAGAAAAGATAAATGAAGCGTTCTTTGTTTTCACTAGTTCCCCTACGTGACCCCTGGACCACACGAGCCGGTAAAGACATTGAGAAGTTTGGTGAACATTAGGAAGGATTCTTTACGACTTGTCAGGTAATCTTGACGGTGTTTTGAAAAGCAATCGACTAAAGTTTTCCACAAAGCACGTTAGAATATTTCAACAAGCTTTTTAAACTCTTTAAATGAGATTATAAACGATTAAAAAATGTGATGTCTAAAAGTCTAATGCTGATTGGTCAATATGGTGTTCCAGCGATACTGATGCAAACACATTAGATACAAAAGCTGTCGGCTGCTTGAGGCTTTAGTGTAACAATTATCGTGGCTGGTGGAGTTGCATTGTTCCGAACTGTATTTACAGTATAGCATGTCTTCTCATAGCGGCGTAATGATATGCTGAAATTCGTGCAGGTATAAGGATGATTCTGACGCCTCACCAGAGGACACGGCAGATCCCCGAATCCTTTACAGTGTTGAGTTCTGCTTTGACACGGATGCCAGAGTGGCTATTACACTGTACTGTCAGGCCTTCGAGGAGTTTTCCAATGGAATGGCCAGGTTAGTTTTCCCAAATAATCCATAGGATAAAAATAATGAACAATAATACATGTCGCTAAACCAGTATGTTCTTACCAGTGTTTGTTGAGTTCACTTTGAAAACGAGTGAATTTCTTATAGATTAAAGTGAAACGATTAGAAGTTACGTACTGTAGAAACTTTTCTTACAGAATTCCTGGGAATCAGATTAGCATTTGATGTTTGTTGGCACAAAAGACTGAGCACCTTCTGCTATGACCATCATGTTTATTGAAATTATGTTTCACACCTCGTCAGTGTTTGTGAGAAGAGTTTTGGTGCTCGTTGTGTTGATCTGTATATTACTAGCATTTACATTACATTTACATTTACATTTAGTCATTTAGCTGACGCTTTTATCCAAACCGACTTACAAGTGAGGACAAGGAAGCAACTTCGATTACAAGCAGCTGCTTGTTCACTCAGCAGCTGAAAGTTCACTCAGACCTGTTGGTGGTAATCATGGAATGTTGTTCTTTAAGCTACAGTCCCAAGAGCCCCTCAATGGTGTCTGAAACGGTCCATTATAAGAGAGGCATAAATCAGCAATTTTCTCTGCCATCCTTCAAGATTGATTTCACCAAATGGAAGCCAGAGGAGGTGTGATTTAATCTTATGTATTTCAGATTTTATTACTGTAGACAGTCTGAGAGACACTCATTTGCATCTGTTCCATCTCATCAAAGGTTTTCTGTGATGATTTTAAAACTTTTAGACTTTTAGCAATGTTTGATGTAGTAAACATGTAAACATGTTAATTTAAAGTTCATTAATTTTTGTAGCTGAATTTTGATCTGGACGGAGGCGTTTTCCCTTTGGTGGTTCAGGCAATAGTGGATGATGGAGATGGTTGGTATAAAATTATTACAATCATAAAACATGATCACACACTGTAATCACACACTGTTGACAAAACATTCTGTTTTCTGTTACAGATGTCATGGGTCATGCACATGTTCTCCTGGCAGCTTTTGAAAGGGTGTGTAATTCTATGTTTTGACATTTGCATTTTATATTTTAAGTCTTTTTTTGACTTCAGCATTATCACTCAAAAAAGTCAGGTGAGGAAGCTGAAGAGCATGAGGT
This sequence comes from Botia kubotai, assembly GCA_036877585.1. Lineage (NCBI taxonomy): Eukaryota > Metazoa > Chordata > Actinopteri > Cypriniformes > Botiidae > Botia > Botia kubotai. The sequence goes on along the minus strand of JAZGTI010008213.1, from coordinate 6,686 downwards.
CAAATGTTTTAAAGTGTTATTAAAATTATATTTAAAATATATATTTGTAAACAACCGTCAAAGTGACTTGATACGTAAACCGTCAAGCAAACGCGCCACTATAACTTAATGTCATGAACACGTCTGTAATTTAACATGTTTGTTATTTTAGTAGAAATAGACATGAGGAATGTAAGATATGCAGTTCTGTGTTAAATCATTCTGTGCAATAAGTCAGTTATTAACCAGGATTTTATAGAATCAGATGGTGTAAGATTGTTTTGTTGCCCGTGTAGGAAATGACTTTAGGATTTAGTGTGGGGGGGGATGCCTACAGAAAACATGAAGTTTCTGAACTCTTGTAAACGGCTCTCTAAAATTGTTGGACTGAAGAATTCTGCACATCATCTTCTGTTATAAAACAGTTCAAATTAATTTTCTGACACAGTTGTGATGTCAGTTGGAGAGTATTTTTCACAGACTGTCTGTTGTTCTGTATTATTTATATAATACTGTAAACTTATATAAACGTGTATCCCTCATTAACAGCACGTCGACGGCAGTTTCTCAGTGAAACCTTTGAAACAGAAGCAAATAGTAAGTGTTTGTTTGGGTCCACTTTCTCATTACTGAATGCAAGGCTGTGATTTTGTGTCTGGCTTCATAATAAATCAAAGACTGTGACTGAAATAATTAAACGCCTCATTAAACAGACAAAGGTAGAATCCATACAAGCGTCCTGATAAACAATCAGCTGTGTTCTTCGTGTGTTCTGCTCTTCCTTTCTGCATCATGTGTTTAATCTGTAGGTGGATCGTGTAAGTTATCTGCTACAGGAGATTTACGGCATTGAAAACCGGAACAGCCAGGAGACAAAGGTAACGTGTGTCCTTATGAGTGATCGGATTTATGTGATGACATGTTCAGTCAAATAATATCTGCCCCTTTATTTCCTTTTTCTGATTTCTCATAACAATTCCAGTCCACAGAGGACGAGAACAGCGACAACAGCAGCGAGTGTGTGGTTTGTTTATCTGACCTGCGTGACACAATCATTCTGCCCTGCAGACACCTGTGTCTGTGCAACGGCTGCGCAGACACGCTGCGTTACCAGGCCAACAACTGCCCTATCTGCAGACTCCGTAAGTGCTCATTTATCCGGGCCTGAGGCTGTGTGTCCATTATTATTTAGATTGAAACGCTTCAGTGAGGCTGTAAAGACAAAAGACTGAGCAATGATTCATTTTTTTTATTTGATGTGGACTCATTTATCATTGTGCTGATTCCTCCTTTTTTAGGCCGTTCAATCCTCATGTTTTAGTGATTAAATAATTATTAAACGCGTGTCATGTAACTATCAATGGACAGTGCCGCCTGCTGGAGATGTGCTGTAATAACGTCACTCAGACGAGCGTTGAGTCAGAATTCCAGTCATCTCAGTTCCGGAGACACAAATGACTGATCACTCTGGAGCTGCAGTAAAATTAAAATAATACCATTAAGAAGCAGTTAAAAGAATACATTATATTAGCACTTTAACTACAGAACTTAATTGTGATTTGCTGCAGCACTAAGAGCCGTGCAAATATTTATCCAGTTTTTTGTTGCGAGAGTGAATCTGGGAACATTTAAGCGTTTCTCCTCTCGCTGCACAGCGTTCAGGGCTCTGCTCCAGATCCGCGCTGTGAGGAAGAAAACAGCTGCCACTCTGTCTCCGGTCTCCTTCAGCCCGGTGCTGTCCCAGAGCTCTGATCACACTGAGCATTCGGTAAAAGTCACACACTTTATCAACGATTCCTAACTGCCCCTTTTCTACTGGGTTGCTGGAGTTTCTGTGAGGTCATGATTGTATAAACTCTTTGTATAAATTCAGTATAAACACACTGTACAGCTGTTAGTGTTTTGCCTAAATTAAATGTGACGGGACACTTTTTGGTTGTCTAATATACCTGTGGTTATTTTGCTAGGACCTGTGTGAACATGAGGGGAACTGACCTCATACAGCCACTAAAAATGACCTCGGGACCAGTAGATTAAAAACTGGTCAAATAAAATTGGGGTTAGAAAAGTGAAGTTCTGAGACTAGCATCATTTGTGTGCCACTTAGTATTATTTTTTTGCTATTTAATGAAATAAAAAATTCATGTTTTGAGTGTCCAAGTGTTGACATACTTTGTGGGGTCACTATATTAATGTCACTCTACATTTCTGTCATGATCAAACCGTAACTATAGATGTCAAGCTGTTTTAGTGCCAACACTATATTTTGACCATCCTGTTTTTCGACCGTCCATATTTTGACAGTGAGATTGTCAGGTTTCCTGTGGCAGGAAGTCTGAATCTTTGTTCGTTTTGAATCACAGAACGCTGACAGTATTCCTCCCGGCTATGAGCCCATCTCCCTCCTGGAGGCTCTGAACGGGGTTCAGCCCGTGTCCCCTTCAGTCCCATCAGCACCTCTGTATGAGGAGATCCAGTTTTCGGGGGAGATGGGAGATCCTCTCAACCTGACCCGGCGGCAGCACAGCACAGACTCCGCCTCAGAGGGCAAAGGCAACGAGTCACCAGACGGGTGAGTTTAGGACTCACAATAAAACTCAATAGAACAGCGTAGACAATGATAACATTTACATTCAGACATTTAACAGACGCTTTTATCCACAGAGGACAACAATGAAGCGATTTATTATACGGATAATAACATGAGAAATGCTTTAACCTACAAAGTTCTCACAATAACAACGATTTGTTCTCTGTCCGTGTTTAACATCCACCTGTTAAAACACTAGTTGTCTATTGAGTCACTATTGAGTTGTCATGCATGAGTGAAAACTTTTCACTATCCGGTCCAATTCATCCGTTTTTTTATGTTGTTAAAGGTAAAGTAAAGTAAAAGTAAACTGTCCTTCAGACAACACTGAGTGATGCTGGGAGGTGTTTTAGTGATGTGTGTGTGTGTGGTGTTTTTTAGGTCTGCATGTTCCCCTTCATCCCCCATAGAGGAGGAGGAAGATGAGGAGAGACTGTCTGAGCTCTCTGATGCGAAGCCTCGGTCTGTCCTCAGTCTCACTCCCCCTGAGGTCTGCCGCTCTCACTTCTAACTGCCTCTTACCTGCACTTGTGTAGCACCTCATATGATCCCCGCAGGGGAGGTACTGGGGGGAGGTACCTAGTCCTATGACCTCAGAGGACTAGGAATGTGGCACGTCATAAGGGCTGTTTTTACAACTATTCTTTTAAAAGTTTTTTTGATGTAGTTTTATTACTGTGGGCTTTAGGCGCACACAGCATCTGCATCATGTCTAAATACTGATTTAAATACTATATACAACTTTACACACATATCCCATGCCAATCTGAAAAACTGTCTGTTTGTTGTGTGGATAGATGAGCTGATTGTGGAGGGCCGGATGGGCATGTGGTTTTTACCTGACTGCATATCATTGATAAAGAGATGCAAACTAGCAATTAGAGTTTTATCTGTTCCTCATTTCCCACATGCTATTAAAATAACAAATCTTCTTTTATTTCCCATCAGGCAACAATAGAGGGTGGGTCCACCAAACCTGGCTTCCCAAATTCAGGTTAGCAAACTAACTCTCCCAGACCACCGTTCTGAAGGAAAATATCAATCAACAGTTGTGAAATATCACGGCTGGGGTTATAAAAAATACTCTGTCAAAGAATGAAAGAAGTGTAAAAGTTCTCAGAGCTTGTAGAGATGTTGCTGTGTTGCTGTGCCAGTAATGGAGAAGAAATCGTGTTAATCATCTCTGTGTGTTGGCAGGTTCAGAGAGCAGATCGTTGGGCATGTCCATGAGTGAAATCCTGCAGGACTGCAACAGTGAGCGAAGCAGTCTGAGTCGCTCTGAAAGTGACCCTTCAGCAGATCTGGCCCTGCCTGGTGAGTGGCTAACACACACCCCCAGTAACACACCACCAGTAACACACCACCAGTAACACACCCCCAGTAACACACCACCAGTAACACACCCCCAGTAACACACCACCAGTAACACACCCCCAGTAACACACACCCAGTAACACACCACCAGTAACACACCCCCAGTAACACACCCCCAGTAACACACCACCAGTAACACACCCCCAGTAACACACCACCAGTAACACACCACCAGTAACACACCCCCAGTAACACACCCCCAGTAACACACCCCCAGTAACACACCACCAGTAACACACCACCAGTAAGTCTCTGTGTCTGCCAGAAGTCATCTGTTCTCTTAGTCTATTTTGTGGATGGGGAAAGTGTCTTAAAGGTCCTGATTAAGCCTTCTTATGTTGACTGTGTTTGGCAGAACTGATGCTCCGCTGTGTAAACCCTCTGTTTGTTATCACTGCGGCTTGGCTGAAACATTTCTGCACGTTTCTAAATTTTCTGTCTTTTAAAGCATTTTTAAAGCTTTAACATGCCGTCTTCACACTAGAAATTGCAAAATAATTTTCACTTTTTGTAAGATGTTTTTCACTGGAGCTGCAAATATATGAGTCTGAAGTTTTAGCATGATACAATTATTTTAATAGAAGGAATTGTTTAAAAATATTCTTAATGCAGAGGATTTATAGAAAGCTGAAAAAATGATATTTTAATTAAACTGAAAATACACTGACATTTAATAATCTATTTTAATTATTCTGTTAAGACACGTGTTTTGGATTTTCACTGTCAGTTCGATGCATCACGTTTTCACACCCGTATCTGTCAGCTGTGTGTTTAATGCTTGTATCTAATTCTGTACCGTCCTCTAACCCTGTCTGTCGCCTTTGCTCTTAAAACACACAGCATCTGAATCATGGTCCACCGCTGTAGAGGAATGTTGACTCTGGTAGGTTACGTGTGTCATTAATAATTCACTCTTCCATTCCTATTCATTCTCCATCTTCCTGTCAGTGACTCATAAGTGACATGCAGCACAATAATTTTACTGTACACTGTTGCACTATAAATAAAAACATGTTTTCTCGGATCGCATCAGCTGCTGCTCATGCGCAAGACTGTCAGTTACCTCACAACACTCTGTACATTAGTGTCTCACTCAGCCTGTTCTTGTCTTCCCTCAGGGTCATCAGGGTCCATGGAAAGCCTGAAGAGTCAGAGCACCAGCAGCTCCTGTCAGCCGCTGCTCTGCTTTCCCAGCACCCTGCGCGTGGAAGATGAGCGCCTCACTCCGTAACCAGCCCGACACTCATTCTCACCGACAATCAACCTGTTCTCTTCCCGGCACACTGTTGGTTAATGAAGGCTACCTTATCTCAAATGATACAGTTTAACATAATTCAAAATTCAAATCAAGTACCACAATCAACGTATTTAGCTGAAGTGTCAGAAACATTTCTCTGTTTGCATACATTTGTAACAAACACTACACAGATGTTTAGCACAGTAACTTTAAGAAAACTTCATAAAGACGAGAGGTTTATAAGACTGTAATAACTGTCTCGACAGTACAGCACTTTAATGGCTGAAATTCATTTCGGCCTCATGGTGTTTTATGATTGTGTGCTGGATATGTTTTTATTGTTTGTATGATCGGCAGATGAACACTAAGTACATCAGATTGTGGTCTGATACATACACCGTATCATACAGTGTATGTAATCCAGCTGCAAGTAACCCCACACGTCTGTATTTCTTATGTGTTTGTTTTGTGCCTTACTGTTTGGCTGCCCCCTTCCTCTCCTTTAAAAATACAAAATATAAAGCTGTAGAACTTTATAAAGCTTTAATGTGTCGCTTATAGAGCGATTTGCTATCATTTACAGTGACATATCTGATGCTTATTAGTGAATTCACTGCTGCTTATGTTTGTCAGGCACCTTATAAAAGTAATGTATATGTGAATGTTGATAAATCATTTAATCAAGGCGTTTAGTGTGTGTTTTTGAGTGTGCACTAATGAGTCACTGGTTATTTTAATGATAATCCTGTTTCTTCCTAAACTGCTAAAATCGTTCTACTTTTTGCAAACACGCGTAATTAAATTATTTTATTTATTTTTATTTTTACGCGTAATTAAATGCATAATACATACAGAATACAATGACAACAAAAGGGTTTTTACACTGAACAGACCATGTATAGCCAAACGGCGGCGGTATATCCACTGTTTTAAAAACACGCTCGTTTATAGTCTGTCAAACTGACCAGTTTTCCTATCACTTAAGTTGTTTTACTTAAATGTAACTCTCAGCTCCGTCTTGGCATGTTGAAGTTACGGCTATATGTTCGACAGTGTTTTTAAATATACACCCATGATGTATGCTTTCACTATGCGATGAAGACGTACATACTATATTACAAGCGACTGTCTAAACAAGACGCACTGAAGGGGGAACAATGATTCCTTAAAGAATACTGATTGAAATAAAGCAGTTATAAATGCAATACTACTTTCGTTCAACGGACTCGTACATATTATAAATGCTGTCCGAAAGCAAACATTTAAAATAAATGTGTTTATTGGCTGAGAATTGACACGCGTGTGTTTACACTCCTCTAGCAGGGACGATGACGTGTTACGCTCTGTCGCTCTGAGCCAATCAGAGCGCGTCAACATTTAAAGGGCCATTAAGAAACAGGCAAAACGGCGGAGCGTGAAGAGAGCGTTTCATTTCTCTCCTGTCCTCCCTTCATCCGTGAAACCATCCGGACAAAGTAACTGTGATTGTCCGTGACTTTATTTCTT
>JAZGTI010008212.1:0-20467 GCA_036877585.1 Botia kubotai | reverse complement strand
TTTTATTTTCGGCGCTTTCTTACGTTTCGGCCGAAACCGATAATGCTATTTCGGCCGAAAATTTTCGGCGGCCGAAATTTCGGTGCATCCCTAATCTCATTGTCCCTCACCTGGCAGCTCAGGTAAACGTCAGTAGCACAAATAGTGCTGAAACCAGAGGTGTGTGTGTTTATACATATATATTGTATTGTATAGCTGTCTTTGAAGTACGATGCACACATACTTGTTACACCATACTTTAAACATGCTTTTGTTGTGACCATGACCTTCTTGGAATTGTTCTGCCATGTTTCTAATATTTCCAATACTTCTCATTTAAAAAAACAAATAAACTAGAAAAGTTAACTACAATTTACAAACTTTAAATGCGTCCTACATTCAATGAATGTTCTAGTTTTAGGATTGATAGCTCTAGCTCTGTTTAGCACGGTGTTTGATGCACACACAATAGTGCAAACATTTAAATAATAACAATAACAACCTACCAGATTTAAGCTTTCCTCTGCAGTCCTTTCTAAAATGCATTTTAGAATAAGCCACACGGCTTTAGAGGAAATGCATTTTGTGGAGCTATTAAACAGATTACCCTCTCTGACACAAACAAGCATCAGCTTAGTAAATAGTTCAAATTCTTAGAATAGAATTCCTACGTTTTTCACACAACAGAATTTTAGAGAATGGCCTGCTTTACATAAAGTGTACTGAAAGTGTATTCAAAGCTCATAAAAGAAATAAGCCAAGACAGGTCATGCATTATGGTGACTTTATAATGGTGTTGTAAGGCACAATGCAAAGTACTGGCAAAAAGTGACAGAAGATAATATGTTGCCACAATTTTTGTCTACAAAAATCATTTCAGTTTCACATCATATTCAATTCATATTTTTTATAATTTCAGATTAACAGATTTTTAAGATCATGAGAAACAGAAGTCATGTGTTTCTAAACTTTTGACTGGTACTGTAGCTTGATTTATCCACATTGTTTTCATTTTCTATGTTGTCCATGTAGTGATAGTTGGGCAGAAGATTATTGCGGTTTATCTGTTATTCTGAAGGATGAGATGCAGACTTTAAATTCTCTTAGTCGGGACTTTGATTCACTTCCCTGCGCAGGAGAGAATTCAATTCTTTATGATAAAGTTCATGTTCAGCGTAAGTTAGACTTTACATATGGTAACTGTGAGCATGAGCAGCTCAGCTAACTATGTGCCAAAACGTGCATTGTTTATGGTCAAAATAAACATTGACTAAAAAGTAACAATTTAATTATAAAAGCATATAAAACGTGATGTCAACTGCGCTTGACAGTCAGCATATAATTTTCAGCACTGCAAACAGAATTGCACTGTTTTCCACTGAATTGTACTGGTTACAATTTAGTATTACACTTTGAACAAGTGCTTGAATATTGGCTGTTTATTAGCACTTATAAAGCACATATTTTATTCTGCATGACCAAATTGTATATTCCTTAATTCTACTCCATACCGATACTTAAAAACAACAACTACCATACTAAGTATTAATAAGCAGCAAATCAGGAGTTTGAGGCAAAATTCGTAATGGTGAATGTGCTCCCAATAATCAAGTATTACCCATTTTTTTTAGATATCTAGGTTAAATAAAGGCATGCAGACAAATGTATTAACCCTTTAACCCATTATACCCTTTAACCCTCTGAGTGGACACTCACGCTTATGGAATAAATAATCATGGCGGACTATAAATTCTTACAATAACATCAGCAACAGAAAACCTTTACTTTTGTGTTCATGCCACAAGCTGGAAGTGTAAATCCAGGATGACTTTAATATCAGTCAAAACAACATAAATTACTGCGTGCATCTGTAATATTATATTTAACTCTAATAATGCCATCAATTTTGCCTTATCAGTATGAGCCCAAGTCAGATATGATGAATTTGCTTCCTAATTCAGCAGACCAGTGAAATAAAGGTTCACACACCGGCACAATATCCGTTTATTACACAAAATAGCTTTCACAGCTAGATAAAATCTTTAAAGTGATTATTAGGGCACAGGGGCGATCACTACAGAATAGAAAGCACCGTTAGCTATCTTTTCACAAAATAGGTGTAGCTAAATCTTTGTCTGTAAAACTACAGTGATGAAAGGCTTATCAAAGTGATAACAGCCTCAACTAAAAACAATATCAACACAATAATCTTAGCTAGCTGGGTAGCTGAGATTCTGAAAGCTGTCCACTGTATAGCACACGGAGAAACTTATAATAATTTTATGGCTTTTAATTTTCAAGAACAGTGTTAGGGTCCTTAAGTTAGATTTTAACCACTGTTTTCTAAGTTTTTACCATCTTAGGAAGGCAGAGCAATGGTGGTTTAAAATCATAATGGTTAAACAGTGGCTCTTTGACATAGTGACGCCCCTTTTCTTGTGAACGCCTTGGGTGGAAATTATTTAAATGAGGGAAACTGTGACGTGTATGTTTCCGGAAGAAAATGCAGGATTACAACCTTATTACAACAAACAAGGCGTTTAATATAGATTAAGGGAAGTGTTTTCTGTTAGACTTTGAAGTGGAGTAACTGCAAATTGTTTCATACTCAAACAGCAATATTACACATTAAATAAAGTTGGAAATTAAAAAAACAAATAAAACAATGCATAACCGCTTTAAAGGGTTTTTTTTTAGCAAAAACCTGAACACCAAGTCTCCTTAAAGCACCACATTTACCATTCACACCAAAACCTGTTTTAGTAGTAGTCTTCCACTTCATCTGACTTTATACTGGTGGGCAGGTATAACCTATGAGCTAGATTAGTCTTTCTTTGATAACAACTTTTTTTTTAAATAGCTAGAAAATGTTCCACTTGCACCTACTCAAGAAAAGAGCATTTGTGCTCTATTATTCAAATGAAGTCCACCTTCTACTACAAATCAATTCAGAAAGAAACCCAAGGATAAAAGAGTTTTGGCGATTATTGTAATGACAATATAACGATAAGAGCATTCAGACAGAAGCTTAAACCATTCGTTACAGACCATAAATCTCCACCATCCGACAAAACGCTAAGCAAATTGGATTATTTATGCTGGTTTTAATGCTACAGTATACACTTTAGATCCTCTCTGTCCACTTTTAAATAGATGTCCTCTCAAAATGCTATGAGCAACATTCTTCCATAAACCACAAAGCAATTTCCTTGTATAAGCTATACCGATTCATTCATTTCAGTAAATCACAGATATGAGGAGATCCCTGTTTCTCGGAAAAAAACACTCATGCATAGCATTCAGTCCAATAATAACTGTTTTTTATATTATTGTGTAAGAATAATGTATTTGTTATGAGGATGGTAGTATAATGATGGCTAGTTTGTAGAGTTTGAGACACATTTATAGATGTATTGCAGGTATAAGTTAAAAAAACTTTTTTTCAGGTGACACTTAAATGATATTGACAATTTTCAGTCAGATGGCTCTTCCTGTCTAGGCGGGTGGTTCTTGACCAGAAGAAGCTCTGAAAATGCACCAGACCGTTAGCCACAGCCTTTTAAACCTCTTAATGTTATGGAAAGATCATGGGACTTTCAGGGGTTTTCATGTAAACTATAACTACAATACTACAGTACAATCTAAGATAATACGAAATACACTTTGACTGTGCAAACTCAGCAAATAGTGAGTGAGAAGAGTAAAAAACAAGGACAAGTGTAGGGATAAGGACAACCTTTATTAACCTCAATATACATAAAAACATGCTGATGCTTGTGGACAAATTCAGACCTGACCTGATTATTGAACCACTCTACTTCTCACCCTAAGGCCTTTTAACAATGAGCTATTCTTTCAGTTTCTGGCTTAATGAGGAAAATAACATCATCCCAATTACAAATAAATACAAGATCAGGCCCTAAAGATTTAGTTAATTAAAATTCTGTCACCATTTATCATCCTCATGTCATTTCAAACATGTATGACTTTCTTACATAAATTATAAGATGAGAAATTTTTAATTATATCAATGTTGTATTTTCATGTCATGCAAGTGAATGCTACAGCGGAAGTGCAAAACAAATAATAAATGGTAACATAAGTATCACCTAGAATACATACCTTTTTGTTTTGACAGACAGTTTGTTTTCTGAAAACTGTCTTCTGTTGTTTTGCTTTGGATTCGTGTTCTGTTTCGTGTGCTTTGTGTTCAGGAATTGCAGTCTTGTTTATTCGTGTTCTTTGATTTGTTACCTGCCTTATTTTACTTGTTTGTATTTGGTATTGTTTTTTATTTGTAGTTTTGTTGTTTTGTTTTGGACTTACCCTCCAACATAGAACATTCTGCATAATATCTTCTGTGTTGCATGGCAGAACAAAAGTCATTTGGGTTTGAAACAACATAAGCATAGTGCAAATGGTGACAATCGATTTGGGAGTGTGTACTGTCCCTTTAAGAAATATGGCTGAACTAATTTTAGGCCTAATGTTTATCACCATGACTCTGTCATGATATATAGATGTAGGATGTATAGAATGCAACACTATTGTCACCTTTGGCTGAACATCACTAATGCTAGTATAAATCGTGGTGACACTGTGGTATTTGTAACCATGATTTTGTATTCTAAAATGTAGGATGTTCTCAAGTCACGTTCTCAAGTCACGTTTGTTCTGTGGTATGAGTAATAACCCTGCCAGTTTCTGCCTGAAATCACATGGTGCCAAGGAGAACCAGGAAGTGAATAGTGCTCAAAACAAACATGCAGTTACCATATGATTCAAATTTAAACATGTAAACTTTGTCTTAGTAGGTAAACATTCCATTAACAGATAAGATTTATACACTTGAGATTTACTCCTTATTAGGCCCTAGTTCATCTGTATGCACTGCATGTATGTACTTAAAATACTTTTCACTGGCAAATGTGGGAGTAGAAGAGAAGGTGTGTAATGAAACTAATTAAAATGTGTTAGAGCTGTGAGTGAACTGAGATAGTGAGGTCCTCAGGGGCATAAGGGAGATTCAGAATATATAAGCATTATACTTGGTATTCTCATCGTATATAGCTTTAATTGAAGACAACAAAAGAACTGAAACAAATGACTAGTGGTAAATTACAAACTCATTTTACAATTAGCATTGTGTTAGATTAAGGTGACATTCTGCACAATGATTTAATCAACAGATGACATACTTAAACAAAATGTATAAAAGTGTTATGGGAATTCTGAACAGGGCTTTGTTTCAAATAAGAATATAATTGTTTCTTTAGTCATGAATTGTTAGTTTAGAGTGGACAAATTTAAAAACCTTCAAATATGAAAAAGATTAAATGTAATTGCTACTACAAATAAGTAAACTGCTATTAGTAACAAGTAGCAAATGATTTAAAGTGAACTCCTGGTCTGTATTTAGGCCTTGCTGTGTAAAGCAAGCTCACAGGTGTATCTGACAGCCTATTAGTGCAGTCAAACCCAAGGGAATTCCCAGGGCAACTTAAGTTTATATACTGCTTTAAGGCTCTGGATCGTCTGTAGTCGTGTGTAGTCTAAATGATAAACCTAGGATCAAAAACTAAACCTTGAAATAGCATTATACTGATGTGTCTCAATGGGAGAGGCTGGGATTTCACATTGATAGATTATTATAATTATTAAAAAAAATTATATCGCTTTTGTTTACTGAAACATGTTTTATTTTGAGAAGGACCAACTTACCGACAGTAGCAATAGTGTCCAGGTCATCCAGAGTGTAAATCCTGTTGGTAGGCTGGGATGCGGCCCCTGCGGATAACGTGGGACTGCCTGCGTCTGTCCTGCCACTATCCCGACCAGAACTGCTTTCATTATTTATTCCAGTTTTGTCTTTTGTTGATGCCATTTTCTTCTGTGTGTTTTCCTGTTTCTAGATACAATAACGACCTCTTTTAGATCTAAAGTCCAATCTCTCCCTATTTGAAAAACGCGCTATTAATAATATACACATTGATCCGTTTCGGTCAAGTTAACGTCTCCTTTGTTCGCATACACCGGACTGTGAACCTCCGCTTTCCATCGCCTGACAACCAGATATTTTTCTGCTCAGTATAGGCTAGTAAACGACAAGTCATCAAAATATTAAGCGATTCATGTCAATTGACGTGTAATTTATTCATTCTTTACTTTTAATACGGACGTCCTCTGTGCGGTTAACAAAGACAGGAGTGGATAGGAGTCAAGATTTTAAACTTAAGTCTTACGAATCGAGGCGGTTTTCCGGTCGAAATGTTCGTGACCAAGGATACGGTATGGACATTGCTTGCTGGTCCCTTTAACGTGGATCGTCAGATATCAGAGACATTTAAATTATTTACTTCCCCTTTCCGTCCCCATCAAGAAACCTGAACCCATTTCCCCTCAAAACATCGCTCGGCGGCAAGGAAGCGGAGAAACGCTTGAAAACTGACAGGCAGCGGGGTCGACCAATCATATGCATCGCAGTTTCTTAAACGATCAATCGAGCGATAGAGGAGGCGGAGCATTACTTGACCGACAGCTGGACCGCACGTATTTTCCCTGAGGTTCCTAGCACATGTAGACACAACGTAGACATAACCACGCCTTGAGTGCAGAAACTAGGATAGCCTTTTTCAAGAAAGATAGGCGTGCACGTTGTAGCAGGAGTCTAACTCTAGTATTGTATGTATACGTATACATCGTATGTACATATTGTATTTACAAATTCCATTCTTCTTCACCACCCTTTCATACACACACTTGTCCTTTTAAAAATGAATTAAGAAATTATCTTGGGTTTGGTTAACCCTATCTGTATAGAAAACTATGGCATTTTTTGTACTATGTCAGATTTTGTTAGGATATATAGTCTGTAATTTTGTTTAGGCTTCTACATTTAATAACAAATGTTTGTGTCACTGAAACCATTCATGATCTAACCATGGTATTGCAGAGCTATCCATTTCTTTTGTGTGTGTGTGTGTGTGTGTATGGTTACTTCGATAAGCACTGGGCTATAAATAATCTATCACGATAATGGTTACTAAAAGAACTGTGGTAATACCACTATAACACTTTGTAAATGCAAAGTTTACAGTAGGATCTAATAACTGAAGTACTCCACCATCTACTGTGTCCAAATGATACAGGACAAAACTATACAAGATAGTGTTAGAGAGCCAATAGACATCATGCTACGTCTCAGCTGTTTGGGTAAAGCTGTATTGCTGAATTCATAAATTATTAAAAACCGAGGCCCTTTGGAGCCAAGTACCCTATAGCCATACACTATATATATAATGTTGCTTTGTTTCAGTGATGTAGCATGTGGAATATCTGTACAGGCATATCTGCTTCATTTGCATTGAGAGAAGATATTGGAGAAGAGAGAGAGGTCTTTCTATGGGAAACCCAGGGCACATTTACTTATGTCCTCTTATAAAATTCCCAATTACAGCAACTACTCATGACCTCAGAGAAAACTTACAACCCACTTGCATGCTTGCCCGTATGTAAACCTCAAGTGTCTATTTATGTAATGTACTTTCTGTGACCTGCTTCTAAGAGATCAAAGCTAGTTTAAAAGCACAAACAAACTTGTTTTATACTTTTATAATGTTACATTTAAAATTCAAAGACTTTTTCCCTGGTGCTGTACATTCAATAAGCTCAGTTTTTTAATCGTTTTCTTATGCCCTTTAAAGTAAAACACCTCAATATAGAGCCCAAAAAACCCCTCAAGATAGCATGTTATTATTACAGATGGTTTTGTGAATCCGGTTACTCTTTCATTCGTCTGTAGATCAAAGTGGGGCATCTTCGGTTTAGGCTTATAAGCTACTAACCGCATGTTTCAGTCTTTCTGATGTATGTATTTTGTAACCTAACGATGATTGAGCCTTTTCCTTGTAGCGAGTAATGCAATGTCATATCATTCAGCCGTCATTGGGAGAGGAAATAGACTGCTGGCTTGCATGGTTAGCTTGCAGAACTCCATTAAGCCTTTCAGAGGCTGTCAGTCTGAGTACATATCATATTCACTGACAGGGTAACAGCCACTGCAGACACCAATGCCCTTGGAACACTGCATTTCTGAGAGTTACAGTGCATGCAATGTCAGGTGTGCCGTTTAGATCTAAACAGACATTCTGTTAAGCTGTTGTAACATACGTGGAAGGTAGCTGTTGCAATCTGACATGTTCATGCTGCCGAAAACAGGCATAACAGGCCTGTATGGCAGACCAACATACAAAACATAAGTCAGTTGTCTGTCAGTCACTTTTACAAAATGTCAAAATCACTTCCTGAAACACCAAATAAATAAAAATGCTGTTACACCTACAAAATATTAATATTTCTGTTTGCAATATCAATATTTCTGAATCCCCCAAACCTTTATATACTTGACATGGTTGTTAGCTCCTAGTGTGTAAGAGGAATTACATAATAAATGGCTGACGTGGGTCAGAGATGATTCCACTATTCCCCATCAGCACTGGCTGTGCAGCACCAATCAGGCATTCTCAGAGAGGAAACAGAGTCCAAAATTTACTCTTGTCTATAATTATTTCTCATGAAAATAAATGTAAATTATAAATGAACTCTTGTCTATAATTATTTTTTAGCAGTCATGAAACTAAATGTAGATTATTGACTTGATTAAATATTTTTTGTTTGTTTATTTCTATTACAATTTAATAATCTGTTTTATTTTCTTTAAATATTTGTGACAACAATTGTTCATTAGTGACAAATTAGTCTCAGTGAAACTGCATTTGCTGAAAAAAAGAAAAAAGATTCACTGTTTATTTTTTTCTTATATATTTTTATTTTGGTGGCTTAGTGTCATGAGTACTTATGTGTCTATCAAATAGAGTCGTGAAGAAACACTTAAGGCATTCTAGATAAAATTAAGATAACCACTGAGATAAAGGTTGTTAGAAAATGAACAAGTCACAGACAGCTTGTATATCTTTGATCTGAATTGCTCATATCGCTTACATTCATTGAGGATTAGATTAGAGATTTACAACTCAATTTAAAACATGTATTTTGGCATTTGAAAAAGTTTCTGGTGAGTTTTATTTTATTTAATGTCTTTATAATATGATGCACTCATATAATATGATGGCTGAACCGAGATCCGCCTTGATATTTGATTGTGTTTAAATCATGTGACTAACCAGCACAGTTACTGCACCACATTTATCACATATCACACAAGATAAAGTGTACAATTCAGTTAAGATATGAAGACAAATGAGTCTATGCAAACAAACATTTAAACTAACTCAACTCGGTTTTTTAGTAAATTGTTGGTTCATAAAGAGGCAAAACGTAAAAGTAAAGAAAGACAAATGCCCTGTCTGGTTTTTCCTTTCTGTAAACCACTGTACAAAAAGTCAGAATGATATACAGCAGTGTTATGACCTCCAGTCTTATTAAAAGACTATAAAGCAGAAAAAGTAAGTGGGTTGGCCACTAACTCATCTAGCTGGGTTGCCATTTATAGCAGGAAAACATTTGTTAAAGACGACCAGCTCCCCCAACTCCATTGGGAAGAGGAAGATTCTAAATAGACTTTCCCGGACACATTTCCTGTTTCATTAGCCTACCCCAATTTTCTAAATCAGCACTCTTTTCAAATCTGGTTTCATCCATCCTCTACCAAAATCAGAACCCAACCATAAGCCTTAATCTTGACCTAAACTGTTTTAATGTTTGGACATAAATGTTTGCTTGAGGTATACGCATGTATTTAGGCAACCTCTTTATAAAAAAAATCCCACAGTTATCATCTCACTTTCTTAAGCTTTCAAAACAGCCTTTATTCTCCTCCTCCATAACAGCTGGATGCCATCTGTAGGAACAGGTGATTCAGACTTTTGTTGCTTTTATGCAGTAGCCAGAGATGGTTTATTTATGGCATGTTTTTCTCTTAATAAATTATGAGTGGAAGTATCAGGAGGCACATCAGAAATTGCTTAATTAGGGAAAAACGATTGATTGATTCACCGGTTCATAATACTGCATGAGATGTTCGTATACAATGGCAGCTGATGATTTTTGGTCTCTGTGTATTTTGTAAAGCTTAATTTTCATTCTCAACACATGCTCAGTTTTTTTCTCTAAAGCGTGTACTATATTGTTCAACTATATACAACAACCATAAGAATTCTGCATCATGAGTCTGTGACTCCATGTAACATGCTGTGGTAAATCCACACAGACTTCAGAGAGCCTACATGACTGTCAGTATTATAATTAATATTATATCCTTCAGCCATCTGCCTCCCTTAGTCATCATCTAACTCACAGAGTGTGTAATTTCTCATTTAAGGGCTGCTGCGAGAAGCCTGGAAGTGTCTACATATCCCTGCGTTGACGTGTCTCTTGTCCTGACCATCTGTTCTATGGTTACTATTGCCCCCTAGCAGGTGTTTTGGTTACTGCAGTAAGATGTTTCTATTTTGTCTTTAATTTGGGAAGGAAAAGAACAAAGAGCAAAAGTGATGTAAGGAAGAAGAAATCTGAGGAATAAATAGAAGAAAACAAGGAAAAAGTACGCAAAGTGAAGATTAAAACCGCAAAATCGGATTCTCGATCTGAAAAATATAATCCCCCATTTGATGTGAAAGTATTTATTTTTGATGACACCCAGAGGCGAACTGAGATAGCTTTCCAAAATCGTTTTCTACCGCAGTCGCACCAGTAAAAACTTCACGCTTCCATCCCTCCACACAAGGAAACCACAGAAAGCATCTCCACAAATAAGATATTTATAAATCTGCAACAACGTACCCGTACAAAAAAACTGTTCACCCAATCCAATTATCAGCGGTGAACTGAAGTGAAGGGCTTGGATGTTGTGATGCTGTGTGCATCAACAGAACAAAAGAAATGAACAAAGCCCTGTGACTGCTGTTGATTAGAAGTCATGCCCAAAGGAAAAAGTCACAGATGGCATTCTGCATGTTTTATAAGCACTCACTTTGTCAGCCAGTGCAGGGAATACCAAGAGACCAAGCAGGGAGAGATGGAGCACCATCCTGAAAAGAGAGAAAAATGAAAGACATCTCTTGCAGGCATGATTAGGAATAGCTCTGTTTCATCGCTGATAAGGATTTATGAGTGCGCTAATTGTGCCGCTGTATTGCTGATGGAGTGGAGGCGATCAAATAGGGAGGCAATTGTTATTAACATGCTATGGACATGAAAACAAGGCAGCTGTGTCCCCCGTAGTGAGGAGATAGCAGTAAATGCCCTTATACATGCTGACCACTCTATTGTTTGTGTAAGAGCTATCTATTCCATTGGACACTCCTGTATGAAAACCGCAGTTTCTCGCTGTGTGTATCCTCCCTTTCTCTGCCTCTTTTATTCGTTCTAATTCATACTGCCCATGTGTGGGAAGTCACCTCTGCTCTTTACATTACATCACTCATAAAAATGGGACGACAGGATTCAGTGTTGGTTTCACTGTCTCACTGCCCAGAGAAATTCAATTTTTTCCTGAATACAGCAGTTTGCCCTGTGGGCCTGATTCTTACACAGTCATTCAGATATAGATACACACACATATAAACCTTTCTTTCACACCGACACACATTGCAGTCAGGTGTGATTGACTCTAATGGTGAAATAAAATGTCAAGTGAAGTGTTTGCTAGGTCAAATACAGACTGTCAGATACAGAAGAAATATACTTTTCAGCAACAGTGAAGAAGACAATATTTATAAATGACTGTTTTTATTCATTCAAAGCCAGATTTTGTAAAATGTCTGAGTTGGTGTTTGAGATTTTGAGTTGGTGTTTATTACAGTAGGTTAATATATGATCTAAATGTGTGGATAATAGCATAATCAAACACTGCACACCCTACTGCAAACGCCAAACTCATCATCATCATCACCTTTACACAAAAAAAATAATTTTGAAATATGATCTAAAAGACTAAAACCTTGAAGAATATTAGTATCTGTTACAATGACACTGGGACAGTGGGATCCATATGCAGCAATTTATTAGATAGTCAAAAAACAGGCAAGGGTCAAACACCGGCAAACAGAGCAACGAGGGCAAAACAAGATCAGAACGGGTAAACAGGCAGAAGTCAGGGCAGGCGGCAAACAATCAACAACAGAGTCCACAGCAAAAACAAAAGGCAGGCAGAAAAGAACCAAACACAATAAACAATCCGAACGGCAACGGGTAATCAGTCCAGGAAAAACACTCTGTAATGTTTGACATTGGCACAACAAGACATTGCAATGAGTGTAGTACAGAACTGGGCTTAAATAGCCGGGCTGATTAGGAACAGGTGGCAAACAGGAAGTCAGTACAGGGAACATGGGAAATGTAGTCCTGAAAGACATTAATATTCTGGCGAAGGCTCCCTCTGGCGGCAGGGAGGAGGCGAAGCAACGGCCTCCTCCGCAACAGTATCAGCATACAGGTAGCAATAAACAGTATACTCCCCCTACCCTAGCAACATCTAAAACATAATGTATGATCTAAACATGCATTCACAAGCATTGTTTTATTTTGTCCAATATAAGCCTTAGTCTTTTTACATTTTTCCATGAACATTATTTAATGTGTATTGTTAAGCCATTTGATTTGTAAAGACAGTTGGGGTGATCCTCACAATGTAACAAAATTAGGTTTTTCCACAGTATAATGTGAGGGTACTTGTCCCCATGATGTACTGTAAGTTAAACCAGTACAAACAAACGCACTCTTACATCTTACAATGTGCTTTGCCTTAGGAACTACACTTTTAAGAAAACTTCCTAAACCACAACAGTACTTTCACTTTAATAAAGAATACCCTCCAGTGCCACATCAACACAGAATCTCCAGAGAGAGTGTCCTCCATGACTGACTCCAGGATCGGCCCTGTTCCTCAGAGCACAGCATTGCAGGCTATCACTCCAGGCTGGTTGTGCCGATAAGCTTCTTGGCCTGATGGGAAACGCAGTCCTCCACACTTTATCAATTTCAAACAGAGGACTTTATGCTCCATAACTTCTCAGCCCCACAGATAAGCAGCAGCTTTCCTGCAACATCCTAAAAGAGTATTGAAGAACCCTGGGCCACTCCAGTGAGGTCAAGCAGTGAGGGATAGATGATATTACAGGGATATGTGTCCCAAACATGGTCTTAAGATCAAATGGACAACAACATGGAATTTTACCACAGATATTTTGTGGCAAGGGAGAAAAAGAGACCTTCATTCAAACAGGTGTCGGTTACAATAGCTGGACATGAAGAACATGGGAAAGAAAATGATTTGTAGGAATAACCTGAATACTGTATCGAATGCCTGAGGTAAGAAGACTGGAAAAATTGTACAATTATTTATCAGCTTATAACTTATAAACAAACTAAATTTGTCAATACGCTATTATAAAATAAAAAAAGAACACTCCTACTGATCTTTCTCTCTGTATCTTTTTCTCCTCACTTTTCAGCCGCTCTTTGGAAAAACAAAACACTAAGCATTGATATGCTTGTAGCATTGTCCAGATTTATGGAGTCATGATGTGTCTGGAGCTAACAGGAAAGAAGAAAAACATTATCTATCCTTTCAGTCATTTAGCTGTAATTATCCTAATTAAGCAGTAGCAATCAGGCAACACACGCTGATGAACCTGACATCCGTGTCCTTGACGGGTGTTCCGGACGAATGTTCCGGATTAACAGGAAGGCTGTGAAGGAGAGAGACTGTGATCCACATTTAAATGAATGTGCTCAATGTTATATTTTTCATTTATATATATATATATATATATATAGTATTAAGAGAAACTGTTATGAATATATAAATGACATTCTCAATATACGGTACTCCACAAACAGCACAAAGTCTCAGGATCAGGAAGTGGTGTGGACACAACGTGCATAAGCAACTGTTACAAATTTGTGATTAAATACCGTTAAAAATAAATAACAATTTATGAACTGCAACTGGCTAATTTGTGCTTATAATAGGTTACATATACATTATGGAGAGCTATTGTAGATTGATTGAGAGCTACTGTAGCATGATTTTATTAATCCTTCACCAATCAGGCATTGTTCAGCTTAATAGCTGACAGAAAAATGAGAGACATGACATGACCACTGAAATATTTCTATATCTAAATATTTCTGTTTCAATTTCTTCTACTATTGAGTGCCAAGTTGAAAAAACAAAAAGGTGATGGGGACACTATAGTAATTTTTGGGTGTCCCTTCGCCCTCCTTGGAAATTGTGCTAATGTCTGTCATTCTCACACTCCAAAAATCACAGTAAAAATATCATAAAATGCCATACATGAATTGTGTGGTTTATTCTAAGTCTTTTGAAATGCACAGGATAGAGTGTTTAATGAGCATTAGACAATATTGTGACAACTATTATATCTGAAACCTATAATATGCAATTAGTGACTCTGTGCAGTTAAATAATCAGATAATCTTTGTTTCCAGGAACATGACAGTCTTATACCTGCTTTTGATTTTATTGTTTATCTATGTTATTAATCAGTTTTATAATATGAAATTGAATTCTGGGAAAAAGCCCATTTCCTCTAGTTGCTTGGCAAAAAACTGCGTTACCTGAACAAAAAGCTTTCTTGGGGATGTATTTTTTTTGGGACATGACCTTAGTTCCCCTCAACATCAAGTCTCTATTTAGCTGAGAGCATCATCAGTGCTAAGATCTGTCCCGCTATAAGTATTCCCTGTCTGCTGTGTTGCGTTTTCTAAAAGCCCAAAATGACAACATCGATTGCTCTTTAGAGAGGATGTTTTTTTTGTGATTATTTTGCCAGTGCCATTCCTGAGTTGTTTATCCTCTGGTAAAGGAATCTGAACGAAGGTACGAAATATAACAGGCAGATAAATTTACCCAAGTGTTTACATAGAACAGCGCTAATCCACGGAAACAGTGCTTAATGCAGGGAGCTGTCAAAGGAGTGAAGGTGGGGTAAGAAAGACACAAGGAGCCAGTGAGATATGGTATTGTGATCTCCCCAACCCTTGCTCTGTCACAATGAAGACAATAACAACTTGATAAATGTCTCACTGACCATGCAGTGTTACCAGAGGGTGTAGAAAAAGATGTAAGGAACCCACTTTCACTCACTGATGTTGATGGAGCCCCTGAGCTGCTTTCACGGAGGATAAATGAAGGTGAGCATTGAGCCATGTTTCCTCAGCCATCAGCTGTTGACATTTTGAGAAATCATGTCTGGATTCTGTGCTGTTTTTTGTTGAACCTTTTTGGTCAACAATGAACTAACAAGCATACTGTAAGAGAAATGTAAGTGAAAATTGATGAAAATGCAGGTATTACTGACTTGATAAAGGGGTACTTTGCCCAAAAAAGACATAATTTACTTCATTTACTCAACCTCATGTTTTTTCAAACCCTTATGATAAGAGTTTTATTCTCTGGGAAATCACAAAGTAAGGTATTTACAGCCTCACTTACTATTTACTCCCATTGTTTTTTCCATAGAATGAAGGTGAATGGTGACTGAGGTGGTCAGTCAGTCCCTAACATTACGCTGTTTCTTGGAGGAAACTAAGTCACTTTAAGGTTAGCAAATGATGACAGGTTTATCACTGTGGGATGATCTCGTAATTGGCTTAGCCAAGATTTCTTTGGTCCACAAGCTTCACAAGAAAAGCCATGCTGGTTGACTGGCCTTACTAACGAGTTATTGCTGGTCAACCACCTTGAGCACCATCTTGACCAGCATAAACCATCATAGAAATTAGCATAGGAATTAATGCTAGTCTATGCTAATCTTTTCTACAGGGTTTGTCTGGTATATCAGAAGGACATTCTGGAGGAAACTGATGTCTTATGTCCCTCACACCATGGTACTACTGAACTCTCCTCTTTCTTATAGTGTATTTTTGTCTCACTCACAGACACTCTTCTCTGTTATTACTTTCTTTCTCGCCTGTAATGCTATCCTATGATATCCTGGGCTTTCTTGCTCTCGGCTCTCACTTTTTCTATCTCTCAAGTCTCTAACCCCTCACAGCTGTTCCTGACAGTGCGTGCACATGCTGCCTGTGTGTGAGGGGCAGCTGTGTAAGGAGGGAGGCCACGCATAATTAGGCCTCTCATAACCACAACTGTATTGCAGCTAAACATAGAAATCCCCCTGGCCATGATGAAACCACTGTGATGTGAGAAAACAGTTACTCTTATGACCAGATGGGGGCGATGTGGCTCTGTCCTGATTATACAAACCACTGGCTTGCCATTCTTGTCCTTTTGGTTTTCTCTGCAGTGATCAGTTAAACAGAGAAGAGCGATGAAAGAGATGAGAAGGGTGCGAATGTGTGTGAGTAAGTGTGAGAGAGAGGGAGAAACAGAGAGAGAGCTGGCAATCAGTGATTGTTCTTTAAAACTGCAATCCATAACTTTTTTTTACCTAAAAATGAACAAAAATCAGTTGAACAAGTAACAGATCAGTGTTCAAAATATTCTCCCTACCTTACCCTGATTCACAACGGTGAGTTTATAATAATGATTTATAATTTGAACTGTCAGGTCTGATTTCCCAGGAAATGTCAGTTTGACTTATGGTTACGTCACGTCTGCTAACAGAAGTGTGTGGGTGCTGGAATGGTGGAGCACTTGTAGCTTGTTCCTACAGCAGTTATTTAGAATTTTAACTTGTCATCCATGTTAAAAATAAACTTTTGAGAAATAAATTTGTGTGAATTTTTTAAGAAAAATGTTGTATTTTGAACAGAGATGAAGATAGAGAGGCAAAACCTATGGATTGCAGCTTAAAGTCTTACATCCTTGTGGTTAACTAAAAAGTACAGCATTGGAAACCAAACTGGCCAAATGTCCAGACAATGTTTTTTAATGTTACTTTTTTAATGTAAAATAGACATGCGTTTCTTGTGCACTGACACTTTTGACCTTAGGTGCATGACCTATGACCCTGTGTCAACTTATGTGACTTGTTTTAGCAACACCAACAAATACTATTTAATTGCACATAATGCATTTTTGCTGAATTCACCAGTCATGATCAGAAAGCAATTAACACAGATCACAGGATTTTCAAATGTAATTGCAGCTGCAATCAGCTGCACGCATGTAACAAAGGCACCAGCAGAGACTGAATTCACTTGAACAGAAATCAGTTTAATTTTGTCAGTAGGCAATTAATAGCTGACGCACAAATGGCTATGACCAACATAATCACAAGGTAGCGCAAGCAAGTGTAACAGACATCAGGCTCAAGCTGTGTAATAGGGGGCCTCTTGATAGAACGCATGCAGTAAAGTGTGATGCCATTTTACCTGCAGCATGCATTCGGCCATGTATAACCTTTTATTCATTCATCTCTTGTGACTGTGGGTGCCCATTCTGAATCCGGCTGCTCAAATCAATCAACAATCTCAAGAGAGTGAGAGAGGGGATATAGTGATTGCTCCATTGCTGCATATGGTTTGTGATAAAATGGGCCATTGGAGTGTTGAAAGGTTGATGGCATTGTTTACAGTTTTGTACAACCCCTCACAAGTTTGTCGCATTGCTTGCACATGGGCCACCTCTACCTGACCCTACACTTCACCCTATACACTTCACCCACCTTTCCCTACCCCTCCCAACAAAGTGCTCTTTAAAGTGTTCATTTGGATATGTAATAAATTCAATAATAACACCAGGCATGTTTACACATAAGGCTAAATATTTTAAAATGATGCAAAATCAATTTAATTGGAATTAAATTTTTAATTATAATGAATAAAAACTTCATTTTAAACTTGATTTTTTAAATTACCTTATGTGGGTGCATGTTTGGTACAGTATGCTGTGTCTTTCTCCTAGTTGCACAAGCATGCATGTTATTGAAAGCCTATATTTATACAAAAAGATACAAGAAGTTATGCTATATTATGAATTTATTGTAGTCAGTTGTTATTGTAGTAAGGCAACAATACACAGCAGGCATACATAGGCAACATGTGCCTATATGACTACAATCACAGTAAGGTTACTAACTAATAAATATATTAGAGGCACAGATTGTATTCATCCTTCTGTTAGATGATATGGGCTTTGACATGTAAGCTATGGTTATTAGATAGTCTCTATGGGTGCTGTGCAGTGATATGCACAGTAACTGGTGAACAGGTGTTGACAGCCAATAAAAAGGCAGCAACCTTTTGTCAGTAACAGTAAGACAGCAGCAGAAATAATATTTTCAAACCTGTATCTCTACATGTAAAACCTCATTTTCTTTATACTCTTGGTTTCTATCTTGATGTTTTTTGGCTCTTCCATTTTATCTGGAAATAAATGTCTAATAAATCAGAAACATGGCCATATATATTGGCATGTAGTAAATGATCAAAAATGGTTTTAACAAGTATTTATGATAACGTTGGCATGAGGCCCAAGGTCTGAAAATTCGGCAAGTTCTGCCAACTGAAGCATAAAAAATGAATTATAAAAGGTATCACTGCCAGATCTGAGACAACAAATGTGGAATAAAAGAAAATTGTAGGTGATCAATAACAATGTAGATGATAATAAAGTCATTAAGGCTGACAATAACGTCAACAGCGAAAGATAAAACAAAACAATAAGAGAACAGTTTCTACTCAGTAAAATGGTACATAAAGCACAACCCACAGCCCAAAAAATCTGTGACTGGCTTTATATTAAGGTGCGTGTGTGTCAGGAATAGGAGTGATGGATTGGAATGCTGTTGTGCTTGAAGGCAAGTGCCCTATTTTGCCAGTGTGACCTTGTGGACTCTCTGGCTCCCTGACAGTCCCTCTGAGGAGATTTGAGTTCTTTAGGTGATACACTGACCATGTCCCCACAAGCTCCACCTGACTTCCCTTAAAACAATGGCAAACTTTTTTTTTTTCTCTGAACGAGTTATGAGGCTACATAAATAACTGTCTAACAACATAAATACACAAAAATACCTTTAAAAAATATGTTCAAGGCAATCTTTTCATCTTAATTTATCTTCATAACAAAAAATGCTTTTATAGTTACACATTCCTCCACTGCTGGATACAAGCTGCTTTGTGTTGACAACCCATTCTGGGATAATACAAAATTACACTGAGGTTTCATATGGAACATGTGTATACTACATTGCTAACTGAGTTTCTGAGACAGTTATATTAGTGGTCTCCATATGCAATGCTCAGGAACAAATTAATTAATGTATAATAATGTAACCATATGGAGCTCTTTCTCTCCTTAGTCAAGGCCATGTGCTAAGCATGACAATAAAGCTTTGAACTTACTGGGAAAAATTATGCAAAAATTTCCACTTTGAAGTCATCCAGACTGGCCTATTAAACAATTACTATAGCTATTCTGGTTGCACTCATTATGAGAGAGACTAGAGAGATTAAAGAATGAAATGAGAGTGTTAATAATAGGAAAAAATTGCAGTTGCTTTTTTTTAAATCAACAAACACATGCACACATTATTTTGTTCATTGTGTTGCACACAACCATTGTGGGGACCTTTCGCTGGCTTGCAATTGTTTTTATACCCAGCTAATTATACTTTTCCATACACATAAACCCTTAGAAAAACCTTTCTTTTCATTTTAGACATTTACATTTTTTATTAAGGATTTCCCATATGGGGGCCACTATTCCCTTTTCCTTTTAAATCTAACTAAAGTGGGTAAAAAAGATTTTCTGAGGTAAACCCCAAATCTGAATGAGAAACGGCTCGCATCTCTTTTCAGTTTGTTTATGCCAGTCATACAGTGTACGCTCCACTGTCTTTCTTCATCTGAGTGCTTTATAATCCTATGCATCACTTTTAATACATCACAGCTCATTAGTGTCAAGCACAAGACATCTACCTGTCTCAGCCTCAGAAAGTATTTACCTACACAAAATTCTTTAATAAAGAGCGACTTATAAATAGATGGAGGGAATAAGCAGTAAAAAAAGAAAGGAGTAGTCCGGTGCTGTTTAAAGGTTTTTTTCTTGATTTGCTGCATGTTTTCCATAACAAGTTTATCTTATAGCCCCTTTTATACATGGAAGTGATTGAATTGCAGTACAATTGCCTTTTATGGTAAATCAGCTATTCGCCTATGCGACACAAATAATGTACCTTTGCATGTGTTTCCTGCCATGTTTAAACAAAGAAACTTTACCAGGCAAATTACATCACAGAAGAATAATGGCAGTCTTGTATTGATGTGTGAATGGCAAAAAAATTAAAAGCTGAACAAAAGACGGAAAAAGACAGAAAGGTAATGTTTCTGATGTTTTCATTTTCAGCACTTCAGAGGTGCATCAGAGCTTTGTGATTGGCTCGAATTATTCTACTCGCATCAACACCTAATCTTGTATGCGCTCATAATATTAATCTTGGCTTTGTCCTTTGTAACATCAAAACAGAACATTTCCGGTAATGTTACAACTGTACAGAAACTGCACAGACTTGATAATAAAGATTTAGATTTTGTTTGT